>OZ007523.1:14109624-14331002 GCA_963931895.1 Eupithecia pulchellata
CAAATCTTTGTCAAGGAATGAATCGAGGCGCGCAACTTTGAAATTAATCAATAAAAAAAATTAAGTCTAGAGAAACAAGTGCCTCTCTCCAAGGTGATGGGAGTGATGGGCAATAGGATGGAGTACAGCAAGCGCATTCTGTAAACGTTCAAATTCGAACTCGAATTCACTCAATTTACTTTACCAATAATAACTGTTCAAATTGATCTAAATTTGAAGGTTATTTGAGCACGATTTTATCGTTACAAATGAGTTTACAGAATGCGCCTGCAGACCTTGAGATGCGCCACGTGGTAGGCGCGCTACTACCATTGAAATTAATCAATAAAATAATAGTAAAGTCTAAGAAAACAAATGCCGCTCTCCTTGTGAGGTAGTACAGTACAGACCTTGAGATGCGCGACGCGCGCTACTACCATTGAAATGAGTCAATAAAAAGGTAAAGGCTAAGGAAACAAACGCCTGAGGTAGTACGCTAGATACCTTGAGATGCGCCACATGGTAGTCGACGAGCACCTTGGCGTTGGCGATGTTCTCGCGCGTGCCGACGAACACGAAGGGCACCATCCCCTCCTCGCGCGGCGCGACGGGCGCCGGCTCGTTGTCGCCCTCCACCTTCACCTGCAGGCCGTGCGAGATCTGACATTACTCTTATACACACTGCGCTCCACGCACCAGAGCGCCTCCCTACCTAGCTACCTATGCACGAGACAAGCTAATGTGGGTTATCTGTGTGCCTAGCCTACCCAGCCTACACAACATTCACATGCTTTTATTTGCTTCTCACACATTACAATAAACCTAATATTTAATGATGGCGTATCGATCAAGACAAATAAAAATACTTACGGCAAATAATAAACTTGAAATGGTTACCTAATCTCTACAAAGAACAATGGCAGAATTTGGTCTGGACTTTTTTTTGCGTCCATGGATCTGATATATATGAATCAAATTTAATAAATTTTCTACGATTTTTCAATTATTCACTCCTTCTCGTAAAGGCCGGAGTTATTATATGATATTTAAAAGCTTATCAAATGATATTCGAATTAGGTACATTCGAAATGTTACCATTTTATTAGTGGTGCGGGTACAATTATTCAATGCAATGTATCATTTGTCTTTGATTTGTCTTTGATAGTGTCATGTTGTCAGCGGTTGTCTGTCAAGACGCCATAGAATCTAGAACGTAGTGGTTTTATTCTCTTTGACAGAATCCTTCCGAGACTTCGGCGTTTTTCATCTCTGCTGTGTTTTGTGTTTATATTTTGGTTTTCTATTTATTTTTACCCGAATTACGGAAGCCACAGGCGACGTATGTAACACCCGAACTGTGTATACCTATATATATTGTTTTAAGTAGGTACCTATATAAGTTATCTAGTAGGAACTCATAACATAACACAACCTTTGCTTAGCTTCGGGCTAGATGATGCTGTGTGGATTGTCCAACATTATTTATTAAAACCCTCAGTTTTTTTGTGTTTACGGGGCAAGTAGGTACTTTTTTTTTAATACACGCCCAGCTTTCGTAAACAAGAAGAGAAGTTTAGAATTTGTTTTGCTCATTTTGTTTATCATTTCTCATTTCGAATAAATAAGGTGGCGTGGTCTAATTGATAAGACCAAACCCAAGACCAAACCACATTATCCATTTCTTTATGATTTGATTTCAATCTGCGATGTTTTATAGACAAATATTGTTTGACGTCCATTCATAACCAAAAAATTCAAACACTGAAATCTTTTTTTTCCGGCTTTCCCCAAAGAAAATAGTCTCATTTATAGATTCTGGAGCTAACGCCAAATCTTTTAACATTTTTTTCATTACGGGACGCTTCAATTTGATCCCAGACAATTCTTAGTATGGAGACCTGCCATTGTTCTTTTGTATGGATAGTCGTGTCAGAAACTTTATACTACCGTCACGATGAGGGTCTTATCACCTGCGGCCCTGTAGCTTCTATGACATACTGTCAGCACGCATTACCAGTGGTCAGGCCACTCAAACAAGACCTCAGCTCTAGTATACAAGCGAGCTCTCGGGAATGTGCTATGATTGTGTAAGTCAAATTGGAAGTATGAATTGTGTGTAATTTCTGTACGGCACTTACATTTTTAAAGGACAGAAAACGACGTAGTTGGGCTCGTTACACTAGCAAACCGACAAGCACAATGGACCAAAGCAAATATCAGTGCAGACAAACCGAAGACGCACCTAATCCTAGATTCAACCACTAAGCATTCAATCACAGGTGTATGTACAAAGTAGGTATTAATAATTAATCTTATTAGCCAACTGTGCATAAGATACGCGCGATAGATTAGCTCGGTAGCTTAAATACTGTTATCCTGTCACATTAAGACATTTTGGTTGCCCAAATCTTTAATGAGCTTGTAAATAAATATTTAGCTTGGAGGTGTTGACAAAATTTGCATTGATCTTTAGGCACGTTTATATGTAATTAGATTAATTGAGATTATGAGTTAAGATTATGCTTGAGTTTTGTTTATTATGGCCGATATCTCAATTTTTGAAAACTAGTTGTACACTAATAAAAATATCAATTGGATCCCTAAAAATAGCAATATACATAATTTAAATACTATAAATAAGAATAAACTCGCTGTGCCCTATAGTAGGCTAAACATCTTTTCAAAATTTTTTATATAAGCCTTAATAAGCAAATTAAGCATAAATAAGCATTTTATATAAGATTTGGAACAAGTTTTGCTCCAACTGGAAAACTGACATGACAACCGAACAAGGTAAAGATTTCTCGCTTGCTTCTTTACATTACCTTAAAAAGATTGAAGTATGAACATTACTCTAAATAAAAATAATATTTTATTTAGAGTAATGTTCATTATATTATGACAACACACAAGAGCAAGAGTCCCGTGAGGTTTATGGAAATAGAGCACTTTGATATACTTAAAGTATATGATATACTATAAGTATCTTCTCAGCTCGGGCTAGATAATGCTGTGTGAATCGTCCAGCATTCATTATTTATTATTATTAGGTAGTTAATTAGCAGGCGCACGGCGCAATACCATCCCTGCTTGGTGGATATACCCTCCACTCGCACTAAGCGATTTTCCTCCACCTTCATCATTCACACTGCAAAGGAATGAAACTCGTTGCCTGCTTCTGTTTTTCCTAATAACTACAACCTTGGTCTCTTCAAAGCTAGAGTGAATAGGTGTCTTCTAGACCTGCGTGATCCACCGTCGGCCACATCTTCACTTTCCATCAGGTGAGATCGTGGTCAAACGGAGGTCATCAGTTATAAAAAAAAATCATTATGATAGTGAATGTGTAAATGGTGTTAGTTGTGTAAAGGGAGGTCCAGTAGTAGTGTACGTACCCTGACGACGCCGCTCTTGTCCACGATCCACTGGATGACCTTCCCGTTCTTGCCGATGACCTTGCCGACGAGGTCGCGCGGCACCTTCACCGACTCCTCAGCGTATTCCAGCAGCGAGCGCGCCGCCTTTACCGCTTCTAGCGACTGGAATCAACAATAATAAATAAATAATGCTGGACAATTCACACAGCATTATCTAGCGCCAAGCTAAGCAGAGCTTGTGTTATGGGTACTAGATTAATAATATACGAGTACATTATATAGATATTTTTTATTATACAACCTCCTGCGTCGCAGGCGGACCTTCGCCCACCGCGCCACAGAGGTCGTCAGAATAACAATAACAACAATCACGATCTAACCTTCGTTTTTACTAAATTAATCTTCTACTTGAACTTATGTCATCTGTGCAAAAATAACTATTTATATTATAACTTTGCTGGGGAAGTTCGTGTATTTTGAAGAATTACATGGAACGCTTGTATTTACTTCAATAATTTGAGGAAATCGAATAAAATTGTAACAATTTAACACATAAATAACATAACTGTATGTATTGTTGACCTAATTAATAGGTTTTTTAGTAAGGACAGTTAGATTTTATGCCAAAATAAAGTGTGTCTTTGTTGAACTACTTTGCAGAAAAACAATTGGGTGGCTGATGAAATTTGCAAAATTTTGAATGAAAACTTTATGGAAACCAAAACCATTGAATATAAAAACATTAAACACTTATTTGTTCATTGTTTTTTACGCCGAAAACACCAAATATACACATAATTCACTCCAAAACCTCAATCAAAACACCCGCCTTGAATTTAGCAACTCGCCGGAAAAGAGCGCGCCACTGTTGTGAATGTTTGCTACCTCTCTCTGTTCTTCAACGAAGCCACTGACTGGGTTAG
This sequence comes from Eupithecia pulchellata, assembly GCA_963931895.1. Classification (NCBI taxonomy): domain Eukaryota; kingdom Metazoa; phylum Arthropoda; class Insecta; order Lepidoptera; family Geometridae; genus Eupithecia; species Eupithecia pulchellata. Next base: position 14,113,904 of record OZ007523.1, read on the forward strand.
AGGAGTGTGGCGATAGGCGTTTAATGTTAATTCCGCGAAAAAACTGAGGCAGCCTGCGAACTGCGTATCGGCCCGGAGCTGGCTTGTGCGCAGAAGCGCCGAATTTGAATGGAGCCCGGAGCTGTCTCATTGCCAGTTTAAGGGTTAATCAATTTGTTGTGTTTATATTAGAAGGTTGTTATTATAAAATAACAAATGAGTGGTAGAAATAAGGTACCTAGATATCGATTACATTCCGATAATCTACCTAAAGTTGATACCTTCATGGTATTTGATTATCTTATTAATAATTTGAACTGAAATTCGTGGCTGGAAGTTTCAGAGGTAAACAAATCTCATTATCAACCTAATCAGAACAGCAGGATAATAAGTAGGGGCTATTCGAAGTATGTGTACCTCACACATACTTCGAATAGCCTATACAGGGCGTCCCACAGGTATGCCACATGGAGGGAAAGAAGACATTATTTTATTTAAAAAAAAAAAAATTAAATAGTATTCATAGATTTTTAAATAGTTACATGGCTGAACCGGGAATCGAACCCGTTTCACGAGAAAAATTATTACCCTGTAGTTTTATCATACCGATCGAAAGGCTTCTGCTTTTTAAATTAAAATAATGTCTTCTTTCAGTAAAATCATGTACAATATTTAAGGTACTTTCCCTCCATGTGGCATACCTGTGGGACGCCTTGTATAAAATACTTAAAAGTTTTAGCTTAGTCAGCCAGTGCAGTTGTGTTTGTTATTGTAACTACCTACGCCGTTATAATCAACATTGGTACGTAGATAAGTATGTAGAACTTAATTGTTTCTTCATGACAGTACAGACAGTTTCGGGTCGTTTGGCACATTGAAAAACCGTTTTCTGGTGTACTAATTGAAGTATTAGTACATTTTGGTACTATACATTACTTATATAATTCGCGATATTTTCACGTAAAAACCACAAAACCACAACTCGACCCGTGCAGATCGAGTAAAATTAAATAAATGAATGGCGGAGAGCGCGCGCGCGGGCGTAAAAGGTAATCGTGACATCACAATGATCTCTAAGGCCGCCCCGCGGTTGGCTTTTACAAAATGTGTTATATCTTCGCAACCAATAGACCGATTTCAATGATTTAAAAAGTATCGTACCTAAACGAGTAAAAGGAACACCATTACATAGATAATAATATACATTTTCCGACTTGATACGAGGACCCATTAGGTTGAAAAAAAAATTAAGAAAGATCATTACAGATATTTCGTCATGCTGTCGTCTGGATTGGAATCAGCAAGGGACCGAGACAACTGGCAATCTCTTTTGTTGGACAAAACCTGCCACTCGGGCCTACTGTATGCTAGCTCCAAGTGCGCCGATAGTCAACCCCCTATACACCTCACAAACGCTTCTACTCTTCTACATTTATTATAAACCAGGCCAAGAAAATGAGTCTCACCTCTCCGCAAATCTTGAATGTGCAGGACACCTCCTCGAGATCGATGTTGGTGACGCCGCTGACTTTCCTCGCGCTCTGTATGTTGGCGCCGTGCGCGCCGATGGCGAGCCCCATCAGCTCCTCGCGCACGCTGAACTCCTCGCTGTAGCCGCCCGCGGCGTGGATCTTTGTGGACTCCAGCTGGCGCGCCGCTTCCTCAGTCCGCTTCACTAGTTGCAGCTTCTGAGTTAGGTTTCTGGAATTGAGAATTAGCTCTTATTGATATTTGAAAAAACCAGTCATGAACTGACAACAAATTGACGACCTCTAATGGCGCGGAGGGCGAAGGTCCGCCTGTGAAGCAGGAGGTTGCCGGTTCGATTCCCGCCTCGGGACAAATATATGCACGATCTGCAATTATTTGTTCAGGGTATTCTGGTCGTTTTCTATGTATAATAAAAAATATCTTTGTATGTACTCGTATATTATTGTGTATATCAGTTATCTAGTACACATAATACAAGCTCTGCTTAACTTGGGGCTAGATAATGCTGTGTGAATTGTCCAGCATTATTTATTTATTTATCAGCATAGTTAGAAAGGAACGAAATATCAACCTATGTGAGGTGTCACTGCGTTTGCATTTGTCCGTGGTATGAGATTATACTCCTAGCATCCACCAGCTGTTTCGAGCCGTATGGTGCCGGCATAGAATTTCACCACCCCATCTCTTCCCGTGGGTGTCGTAAGAGGCGACTAAGGGAAATACACCGGGGGGCCGGCAGCAGCGCCCTCTGCAGAACAACTCCACCGAACTGCGATCCCCAACCCGCATGCCCAGCGTGGGGATTATGGGCATTAACCCCCAAATGATAATGCCACCTATGGCGCTCATTAGGGGAGGCCTATATCCAGCAGTGGACTATTATAGGCTGGTGATGTTGCGATGTTGATCCACCAGCCAGCCTGCGCGGTACCTGAAGTGCATCTCCTGCAGCATAGCGGCGCGCTTGGCGGAGGAGGCGCAGCGCGAGATGACGGCGAGCGCGGCGCTCTCCGGCACGTACCACACGAGCGCGGCGCCGATCGCCTTCTGGAACTCCTTGTGCGCGTTCTCCACCTTCGCGCTGTGCATGTCGTGCAGGCTGTGGATTAACACGACACTTAGCTGGTTACTTACACGAAGCAACCCTCCAACTCTCTATGTAATAATATTGTATTATGTACAAGTATAACAGTCAGCTAGTACCCATAACACAAGCTCCGCTTAGCTTGGGGGTAAATGATGATGTGTGGATTGTCAGGCATTATTTATTTATGTATTAATGTATAGATTAATAATAATAAATAATTCAAATCTCTTTTAGTATACTAAAGGGGAAAGATTTGAATGTTTGTTTGTTTGAATTGAATAGGCTCCTAAACTACTGGACCAATTTGAAAATTTAGTTCACCATTAGAATCCAATATTTTCCCTGATGAACATAGGCTATAAAAGTATTTCAAAAAAGTTAGAGATCCACATGAAATATCTATTTTTTGTTAAAATCCCGTGCAAAACTGGGGCAGAGTACTAGTTATTAATAAGAATATTAGGGGAAGATACCAGATGAACTGTATGTGTTATACCATTTAAATTAAACACTGCACCACCTATCTGCCTCCCAAGCTGTGATTATGCCAAATGCCTCCTTGTTTGGGCATGTATCATGGCCAGCAAGAGGGACCTCATCCAACAACCACAGAAGCAGTATCACTCCTTTTACCAAAGGTGAATGTTTGTGAAGATGGTGTGACATTGTGATTTATTTATTTATTTATTGAGGTTAACCATAGTGTTACAGTAAATATTAGAATAATTAAAATTTAGTTAACAATAAGGCCAAAAAGGATTACACATTAATATAAAAAAGAACAGCAAAGTTTTAAAAATAGAGAAAGAGAAAGAGGTATAATACTAATTTAAGTAACTACATCAGTTGATGTTTGAAAACAGGTAAAGATAATGCCATCAGATCTAAACTTTGTAGTAACATAACAGGCTACTTTGTTTTATCAGAAAAGTGATAATAGACTTGCCGGTAGTAATATGTGAATAGGAGTATTATACCCAAAACTACAATGTGAGTCTGCCCACACCACAGGATGAGTCAGATGTGCTGCAACATAATGTTGATGGATTTATCTAAACCTGTTTAATTTATACTTGACTATTGTTAAAGCTGAAGATTAATGGATTGAACATTAGAACTTATCAAAATTACACATAGGTCAATGACCCCTGCATTCAATGAAACCTATGTTTTTCTACCAACAAAATTTTATGTATCAAAAAAATATAGCTATATTTTTAAGTATGTCTTATGAATCAAAAGTACTTACTAGTCCTTGAGATTGTCCGGCACTGCTATCTCAAACTTGTGGAAGGTGCTTTTATCAATGGGTGTTTTAGTGGTCTTCACTCTGAGGCGATCCTTGGGGACTATCTCTGTGTAGCAGTTGTCCCATTCTAGGTATTCTATCACAAGGAAGTCACCCCGCATCATCTAGAAAAAAATATTTTGATAAATCTCTAAAATTCTTGGTGGGAGTAAGAATAAAAAAAAATTGAGTGTAAAATTTAGTAGCTTGGTAGGTATAGCTATGCGCGTCACATATAAGTACCCCCCCTATCTCAATGTATGTGGTACACAATATTTGTTATTGTTGGGAATTTCAGACTTTGAGTATTGTGGAAGGGCAGTTCGATCCAGGGCGGCGGCGTTATAAATTTTTGCATGTGAAAAATTGTGACAAGTTACAAGGGGATTAGAAGTAGTCGAAAATAGTTTGTATACAAGGGGGGTACTTAATTCTGACGCGCACTGTACACATTATCAGTCTCACTAAATGAAATCAACATCCCTTTCACTTTTGTGATTTATCAATTACCCTAGAGGGCAGTTTTCCCTCAATGACATTTTACACTTGAGAGAATAGACAGTTATTTATCAAAATAAGTAAAAGGTCATTGAACTTAGACTTTAGTGCAGACAGACTGCTCTTTTGTCTGGAAAAAGCTGTTCTAAACTTTAAGCCCAGTAAATAGGATAGCTTTATTTATCCATGATATTAATTTAATATGAACTTCTAATTTGAGAATAGCGCATTTTAAAAAAATAACAATGTTTATCAAAATAGGTAGTGCATTGTGAAACCATATATACCTTGATATTTGCAGTCCACCACCCACATGCTTCCTTTTCATTGGATCTAGCATAAACTTCAACTTCCTGGTTCTCCACGAAATCCGTGTGTTTGCCGGTGTCTTTCGGTGGGAGGAACACTTGTGAAAAAGGAAATTTCGACTCCGGCTGCCAGCTAAAATCACACGTAAATAAATAAGCACAACAATCATTTCATCACAAAACTTTCAAAATCATATCGGATTTTCAACTCACTCATTTTCAAAGGCTACAAGAACCTCGTTGTCGAGCACGTCGGTGACAATGGCCTAAAAATAAAAAGAATATCAGCCTATTTTCCAATACAAGACAACTTAGCGATATGCTAAAATTAAGGAATTTGGGTCGGAAACATGAATATATGCAAGTGCATGAATGTACCACGATTTGCCCTAATTCCTTTAGTCTGTAATTGCTGCTAAAAATACAGAAAGCGACACAATTATTACAACACATGGAAAAATCACGCCCTGTCAGACGGACATGGCGTCCATTCCAGCCGTGATGATCTTCCCGGACAAATATTTTAGTAAGTATGAGGCTAGGGACTGAACAGACAACTAATATTTTTGAGCAATATGATACATTGGCAAATATTACGTTGTTTGAGAAGGAATAATGCGTACTTCACAATTTACAAACCTTGTAATATGCACCATTTTCACCGTACACCTCGACCGACAAATCCTCCATTTTGCTTTGAAAGCAATTTGGCGTTTTCGGAGCAAGAAACGAATAATGTCTGCCGATTAACCAATCAAACGCTAAGCATAGACAATTTCTGGTTACTTATAAAATTGAGAAGCGGTAACAATCTTTGAATTTGGAACTCGATTTTTGTCTTACATTGCGATTATCGTTGTATTGTCTGAAGATTGTCTGGGTGACGAACGACGAACGCCCTGCATACAAGTCGACCGATACAAAGATACGTTTTCCAAACAAATAAGATAAAAATATAAGTGGGTGAACTACGAAGCCTTGTTGAACGGAGGTTATTTTTATAAGCAAGGACATTTTTATATGCAATGAGAACCGACAACGCTCCTTTTACCATTCATGTATAGCCACTGAATTTTTTTCAACTTTAGCTCCTAGGTCTACTGTGGCAAGCAAGCCAAAATCGGATTATTAATATTTTGGCAGATGTTAAATAAGAGTTACGAAGAGGAGCACCATCACCACACAATAAGTTTACATTCCTTATCTTGATGAATGGTATTGCGGACGGACGAAATCACTCTGGCACCCGCTATCAAATAAGCTGACTGGCTTGGCTTGGATAAATGCCAAATTGACAATATCATTTGAGTAATCCAATTTTTCATTATTCAGATTATTCATGATAATAAAATCCTTCCGTAGCAAACAATCTAAGGGCCCCCTCAATAGTATTTCTGGCTACGGCCCTGGGCGGACGGACCCACAGACTTCCGTGTAAAACAGTACAACGCAACGGCAAAATCTGCGAGCCAAGTTCGCAATTCGCATCAACGATTATGGCGATATTTAAATTTCGGAGCTGGCATCACCCTTAAAGATCAAGGAAAGGAAGGAATTAGTAGAAACGTAAAACATATACCTACCTAGCCGTAGAGTTTTGTTTTGTTTTGCTCTGCTGGCAGCAAACTTTGAAAACGGCGAAATAAAATAATATTATTACAAAAAAAACCCCAGGAAAATCATATATGACCTTTGACGTTGGACAAGCGAGAAAACGTGGTAGTAAACGTGTCAATTAACGAGGAGAGAATAAAATAAAAAAATTAAACAAAACTGTATTTCACAATGTTTTGATTTTTAGATGAGTGCTGAAAAACATGTGATACTGGTGACAGGGGGTTCAGGCCTTGTCGGTCAGGCGATCAAGACTGTTGTGGCCGAAAACGATTCTGCAGAATTAAATGAAACATGGATTTACTGTGGATCCAAAGATGGTGATCTCAGGTAACTTGAAACATTCTCTGTATGGACAAATTTTATACAGATACTTCCTCAAAAGAGCCTCTTCCTCACTCTTCCATTCAGCTGCACCATTTTTAATAGCTGATAGACCTACTTTTGAACACAATTTCTCCTCATTTGTGGTACTACCGTGTACCCATGCCAGTGTGTACACTGCACATGCACTATTATACTCTTGAGAATATTGTTTGGCACCTTCTGGGCTGCGTTCACAACCTACGCTCGAGCGCGCTCGGAGTGCAACTAGGTCGTTCATAACCTCAGGGGAAACGCTCGGTTGTTATTAACTAGAGCGTTCACAACCTCCGACGGTTGCAACTTTTTACCGGTGTAATTCGATCGACGAAAAACACTCTGACATTGACAGCTGTCATATTTTCCGTTGTCATAGTTTGTTATCTACTTAAATATCAAGATTTCTACAGTACAGCTTGGCAAAAAAATATAGAAAATAATGGAGGCGCCACTGTGCAGGGTATATGGCAATCCGAAAATATTATGATAAATGGTTTTGATACTTGCTAACTTTGCTAGAATCTATTCAAGTTTGTAATGGCATCCTGTCTAACATGGGTGTTTTTCAAAGGCATGCCTTTGTTTGTTTTGTGTGTGTAATGAAATAATGTAATTTTTTTAAATACAAACTTTTATTTTAATGAACATATTTATACTTTTTAATCTAATAGGTCATCCTCCAAATATTCAACGCCTGAGAATTCCATATCACAGCTTGAGCTATGAGCAACATTGGGCATGTCATTTTCCGAGTCGGATTCTGAGGTGTCATCACTGCTGCTGTCATCTTGAAGGTGGACCGTCACAAGACGGTCAATATCGTCGTCCTAAGGCTTTTATAACTTTTCTTAAATGTTCTCGGCTTCCATTAAAATTCAAATCTTCTCTGACTACATACTGGAAGTAGGTTACGCAGAGTTGGTACCTAAAAAAACAACATTATAAGTAAACAAGGTGTACTACATACATATGTGTCAAAATAGAAATCATCATCATCATCATCATCATCATCAGCCTATGTTAGTCCACTGTTGGACATAGGCCTCCCCTAATGAGCGCCATAGCGCCCTGTCTTCGGCTTGTCGCATCCAGCATCTGCCAGCAGTCTTTCGCAGATCGTCATCCCACCTGGTCGGAGGGCGTCCTACACTACGTTTACCGAGTCGCGGTCTCCACTCAAGAACACGTTTACCCCAGCGGTTATCGGTTCTTCGCGAAATATGGCCGGCCCACTGCCACTTCAGTTGGCTAATTCTCTGAGCTATGTCGATGACTTTAGTTCTCTGTCGGATGTATTCGTTACGAATCCTATCCTTCAGAGAAACTCCGAGCATAGCTCTTTCCATAGCGCGCTGAGCGACTTTGAACTGGTGGACCAACCCTATCGTGAGTGTCCACGTCTCAGCTCCGTAGGTCATGACTGGTAGGACGCACTGATTAAAAACTTTCGTTTTCAAACATTGCGGTATGGATGACGAGAAGACTCGACGTAGTTTTCCGAACGCTGCCCAGCCTAGCTGGATCCTCCTCTTGGCTTCCTTCTCGAAATTGTTTTTACCCAACTGCAAAATCTGCCCGAGGTAAGTGTACTCAGAAACAATTTCGAGAAGGTGGCCATGTACGATCACCGGTCTTGGATCAATGTGGGCATTGATCATGACTTTGGTTTTATCCAAATTCATGCCAAGACCGATACATCGGGAGGCTGAAGCTAGACTGTCCAGCATCCGGTTCAGCTCCTCTAGCGACTCCGCCATTAAGACTATGTCATCAGCGAATCGCAGGTGTGAGATGTAGTCGCCGTTTATGTTGATGCCCTTGTCTTTCCAGTCCAGCGTCTTAAACATATCTTCCAACGCGCTCGTGAACAGTTTCGGGGATATGACATCCCCCTGCCTCACTCCTTTGCGCAGTTGGATCGGTTTAGTCTGCTGGTCCTGTACTCGGACACTCATCGTAGCGGCTTCGTAGAGACATCTCAGCACCTCGATATAACGATAGTCTACTTGGCATCGCTGTAAGGATTGTAGAACAGCCCAGGTTTCAACGGAGTCAAAGGCCTTCTCATAGTCCACAAAAGCCAGACACAGGGGCTGATTATACTCTTCGGACTTCTGTATAATCTGCCTCACTGTGTGAATGTGGTCTATGGTACCATATCCTCCGCGAAACCCAGCCTGCTCCGGTGGCTGAAACTCGTCGAGTCTCCTGGCGAGACGGTTCGATATAACTCGTGAGAAAAGCTTATAGACGTGACTTAGGAGCGAGATGGGTCTATAATTTTTAAGAAGGGTTTTATCTCCCTTCTTAAAAAAGAGCACCACCAAACTCCCACTCCACGCCTTTGGAGTTCTCCCACTGTGAAGGACGGCGTTGAAGAGGCTCTGTAACTCCTGTATAACAGGGTATCCTCCAGCTTTCAAAAGCTCTGATGTTATTCCGTCCTCACCGGGGGCTTTTCCATTTTTAAGCTGCCTCAGAGCTAACACGATCTCGTCTTGACTGATGTCTGGCAGTTCGTCGGTATAGTGGCGTATCAAGGTGGCTCTAGAATCGTGGTCGTCTCGTTGGGAACGGGGAGCATGTGCAGCGTATAAACGGCCATAAAAGTCCTCTATCTCGGCCGATATCTCCGGCTTCGACAAAACGGTCCTTCCGTCGTGCGTTGAAAGCTTCGTCAGGTGGCTCCTTCCAAGCTGCTGAGTGAATACTTTGGACCCTCGGTTTCGCTCTATCGCCTCTTCAATGAGGCGTGTATTAGAGCTCCGAAGGTCGCGTCGTACCATCTTCGCAATTCGCTTGTTCAGGTCTGACCTCTCTGACGAAGTCGCTTGGGTGGTTTCCCGTCTTTTTGTCATCAGCCCAAGAGTCTCATCCGAGAGTTTGGACTTCTTACCAGTACGCTGCTTTTTGCAAAACTTGATGCCCTCGTCCCTCAGCGTTTCTACCAGATTGTGTAGGGTCTCGTCAGCGTCATCAGTGGGTTCCAAGGCAGCGAATCTATCCCCGAGAAGCTGCTGAAACTTCTCGGTGCCCGCCATGATTTGGATTGGGTTCGGTCGGAGCGTGGACTTCACCAGACGGTTTCTTTCAAGCTTCAAATTTATATTCAGAGAGCCTCGAAGGAGTCGGTGATCAGATCCGGTATTGAACCTGTTGATCACTGAGACATCTCTGAATATATGCTTGCTATCCGTTCTCAAAATAGAAATAGTAGAAATTAATTAATTCATTTTATAAAAACAATATAATTGATATGGTTACCTGCTTTCTAACAGTATAGAAATGTTGAATTTTTTGCCGTATAGCACACAAATCAAAGTTATCCAAATCCTTCCTGGAACGTCCTGTTTTGTGTTTTCCTGGTGTGGAAAACTTGCCATTGTTATTTGCACCTTCATTTACAATTCTTCTCACTGTACTGACAGATTTACCTGAAAGAAAAAACAATTTATTTGGAACCTTTTCTTGAAGTTGGTTAAAAGTATCAAAATTTCCGTGTTACACTATTTTGTTTTGTAAACATAACCTACAAATGATAGTTTAATTATTTATCAATTTTAATATACGAGACGGTTTAGAACCAGTAAAATATACTAATATAACCGTATCTGATTAGTAAAATGATTTCAACTTAATTGAATACCTGTCATTTCGGCGGTTCTCTGAAAAACTTTATCGAGATCAGACAACATTGTTCCTGCTTCTTTTTCCAACAAACACCGCTTGTAAACTTTATAAATCACTTCTCTGGCACTGCTCCGGAGAGTTTTATTCATTTTGAAACACTCCTAGTCACAATAAACTCACGAAATTGATAGATTCACTATTAAATGCAAAATATTTACGACTATCTGACGTTACTTGTACCTCTGCTTGACACCACAGACACTGAACGGGGTTGCCAGTAGGTATAATGTAATTTTAGTTCTGATTCTAAACATTTTTGCCAAGCTGTAAATTTCAAAATTTTCAGTATTTATCAGTTATAGATCGTAGTTACAGTCAGTAGATACAATTTACCTCAAAGTAACCGCAAAACAAAAACAAAACAAACGAACGTCCGGCAACTGTAACGTCAGTTTTGTCATGATAATGTCAACTTTGACGTTAAACAACCGACTCGTTCAGAACCTTTGGGTAAGTTAAAATTTACACCAAACAACCGCACTCTGAGCCTCTGAACGCACCCCTGCATAGAAATATTATTATCATTTTATTATAACCTTAAGTACAGTACAAAACATAGTTGTACTTATATAAGGTTACAAACAATCAAAAGACAAAAAAAATTAATGAAATGAAATGTATAATTTGCAAGAATATAGGTTACAATGTAAGTCTAAAAATTAAGATATATCTAGTTACACTCTACCTCTCTTAAGAAATCAAATTTGGAATGAATTATACATTTCAATTTAGTTTATTGATGATGATTGATTATAAGGTAGGTACATTTCAAGATTATTTACCAATTTTAATGAAAATATTGAAGTCTTCTAAGTCCCTATATTTAAATTGCAATAATAACACTTCATAAGAAGCCATTTTTAGGGTTTTGACATAGGTTTCAAAACCCATAAGGGATCACTTTGGGTCTGTTTTGTGTTTTGAATCCTTAATATCTCAGAAACTGCTGCAGCTATTGACTTGAAATTTGAAAAAATAATACATTTTGTGTGCCCGTCCAGATTTATAGAAAAATAAATGAAAAATCAAAATGAAGATTTTCAGTAGGTACTAATTTTGAAATCAAAATTTAAAATGGGAATCAAATGAAAGGTATTGATTTCTAATTGTAGGTACTTACTTACCTGTACTTACTAATCACTGTAGTATCTATAGTGGGTAGTTCCACAGCGCTGCAAGAATTTTTGAGAAAAGTAATGTATCCTGGATAATCCACACAGCATCATTTAGCCACAAGCTAAGCAAAGCTTGTGTTCTTGGTACTACTATGACAGCTGTTATACTTAATAAAGTATATGTATCACATTAGATGATTTATTTTTGTGTACGTAGAAAAGGACTAGAACACCCAAACAAATAATCTGCAGATCATACAAATATTAGTCCCGAGGCGGGAATCAAACCGCCACCTCCTGCGTCGTAAACGGACCTTGGCCCACCGCGCCAAGACGTCGTCAATATACCGTCAAGTATATTGTAGTACCTATACGACAAAAGTTCAGAACCCTCGACGTGCGAGTTACACTCGCACTTTTCGTACTTGTTTCAATTGTATATTAAATAAATATCCATAAAGATTGTTTAAGTCCTCTGGTAGATTATTAAATATCTTTATTGTGCATGAGCGGACTGTTTCTGCATCTTTAATTTATATAACTGCTTTCCTTTTTAATTCAATGAAACATTTAATGTCAACTTTTAATGGTTTGCATCTCATTTAAGTTTCAAGCGGTTTGTCAAATAAGGCCAATCTTAATGAAGAGTCTGGAATAGCTTGGTCCCTAGATTTAACCATAGGATATAAAATCTTTGCATAGAACTGTTAACTTTAGCTTGTTCCACACATTGCTGTCTGTTTTCCAAATAACTCTGAAGCTAATCATAGCGAAAAGAATATTTGTATAAATTTATATAAAAATGTGGTATATTAGTAAAAAAAGTTGTGCTTTATTATGACACAAAATTTGTTTTGTTTTCAGGGACAAGGCACAAACGGATGCGTTATTTGAGAAGTACCGGCCCACGCATGTGATCCACCTCGCTGCCAAGGTGGGCGGACTGTTCCACAACATGGCACATAACTTGGACTTCTTTGTAAGTGTTCTAATTATACAAAAAAACTTTATTTAATAACATAAACTAATTACAAAATCAACATCATCATCAGCCCTTCCACTGCTGGCAGGCCTATCTCCCATAATGAGATTGATGTGCCCCATGAAATAGCTGACAGCGTTGACACATCAAATACCTATTTTGTGGTAATACCATTTCAATCATCTGTGGATCCTATAAGAAGCAAGGACAACTCCTATTTTTATTTACCCTAACTTTACCGGTGTGGCGCCCTCTGCGCCCGCCAAAAGTCCGGTAACGCTGTCATGGCCATCTGCGGTCAACAGCATTAAAGTCCATTCGAAAAAAAAAAAAAATTTTTATTTACTTTAGCTCACTGCACCAGTGTGCAAAGACCACCCATATAAACTTTCAAGCCATGGGACTACGTCATGATGCTATTGATGCTTTGTTTACTGACACTGTTCGTTTTTAACGAGCAAAGTACAAAAAACGTAAATAAATCTCTAAATGGGTACATTTATCAACAAACTGGGGTGATGTTTATCAAGTTTGATCAAAGTATGTATGGGCTGACTAACTTGTACATTCACAATATTGGTTATAACAAGATCTAACAAACGGTTTCTTTCATTATTTATATGATTCACTTGAGACATATTATTAGATGATAAGAAACTATTCAAGACGGAGCCTGGATTTAGAAATTCGGGTCCAAGGTTGAAATCTCCCACAACAACAACATTATCAACATCAGCAATATTTTCATGTAAAACTAATGCAACTGAGTCTAAAAACTTTTTTAGAGAAATCTGCGTGGCTCGTGATTGCAGATAGACAATACCCAGCGCTATCTTCTTGAACACTTGATTCACTTTCACTTTTAGCAGGACCCACATCGTTTCCTGCTCATTTTCCCATAAGTTTATTCGTAAGGATACGTATTCTTTTTTCACAGCTACCAGTAGACCCCCTCCATCATTTTCTATCCGGTCTTTCCTGTACACAGTGTATCTGGGGTCAATGATTTCACTATCATCGATGTTTGAATTCAGTTTCGTCTCCGTGAAAGCTATGATGTCGTAATTTGATTGTTCAATATTCCTTAATAACACTCCCGTTCTAGTCCTCAAACCATTCACATTTTGATAGTATATTTCCATAGTCAAATTACCTAAGTATAAAGTTTTAGAGATATCTACAGCTATCTACTTCGAGTTTACACTTCTTTACGATGTCCTGTACAATACTGACTCATACAGCTCCGTCACTATCAAACATTAAATCCATAAGCTTCCATAATATGCAAACTTCAGACTATATAAGTAGACACTTAAAACACGCCCTGTTACGGTTGCTAAACAAATAAAGGTTTGAAGTATCCTTCAGAAAAGGTGTTCACCGATTATCATAATGCAAACATTTTGATAAAAATCTAAAACTTGATGTATCGAACTGCATCGTTCATACAGCAAGGAGAATTAAAATACTTCACAGGTATCTTTACAGTGCATAAAACTTTTGTTGATTTAGAATTAGTTAGGTACCTAAGCATAAAACGACGCAAAGCATAAGCACAGACTTTGGTTAGACTCAAGGAGCAACCGGTCAGCCGGTCCTTTAAATATGCGGTCTTGGCTTTAGATAGCGATTATCGTGCAATAATGATAAGATAGATAATATGCAAACTGCGCACCTGCATAACGAAGTACACCCGCACGGATGCTAATTTTGATCGTTTGGTCTCAAAGTAGCTATTTAATTTCCTTTTATGTAGGTAATAATAACGTCATAATAATAATAAGCCAGCAGGGCATCTTTTGTCGAGGTGTTGGTGAGTAGCGACACCGGGTACCGAGTGCTCCCGCGGAGGTCCCTGTTCTCGTCTCCGCTTGCGGAGTGGCATCCCAAGAGAACCAGAGAGTCGCAAGAGATGCATCTTCGGATGTTGACTCGCGGGTAGAAATCTAATGGCGTAATAACGAGGAAACCCGCTTACGAATAGTCTCCGTGATGGTCAAATTGGGGCCGCACCTCTCGACATCCCTAGTCGTTTGCACCGGTGGTGTTGTTCCTTTCATTGGAATTTACGCCTGTATTTGATTCTTGCATTCGGCAAGCCACCCGTCTGCTACTTTTAACATTTTTAATGAGACTATATTCATGGCATTCATGGACTATATTCTTCCCCATAGCGAAATTACCCAGTCCATTTAACCATCCATCACAATAACATGTTTTTTTGTTTCCCGTTATTCTTTGCGTAAGTTTGATCTTCTAATACAAAGTAGGTATAATATTTTAAATAAGTAAATAATAGAGTTTTTATAGTAAAGTATTATTAGTTAGTGTTTATACCTATAGTCGATGCGGCCACGGTCCTTACGTGGGAGAAGAAATAAAGATTTCAGGCTCCCTATCTATAGATCTTTCATAAAATACTATCTCTCTTACTGTATTGGGGTGATTTGGTTTTTGCTTGCCTTGTAGGTACTGACTGACTTTTATAGGTATCTACCTATTGACATTCTATCGATCCCGTCATCTAATAAAACGAGAGAGGGAGGTCCTTATTCGGTATTTTCCTATAATTAAGTTTAATTTTTTCCAGAGAGAGAATATGGCAATAAATGAGAACGTTCTGAACGCGAGCTTCAGGTATAGAGTCAAGAAGGTGGTCTCATGCCTCTCTACTTGCATATTCCCCGACAAGACTTCTTACCCTATAGATGAGACTATGGTGAGTGTGAATTACGATAGACCGACATTTCTTTTCGTATAGAAAAATTAATAGTGACAATCCACACAGCATCATCTAGCGCCAAGCTAAGCAGAGCTTGTGTTATGGGTACTAGATGACTGATATACATAATACAATATATTTATTACCTAAATAGATATTTTGTATAATACATACATAAAAAAACGACCAGAACACCCTGAACAAATAACTGCAGATCGTACAAATATTTGTCCCGAAGCGGGAATCGAACCCGCAACCTCGCGTCGCAGGCTGACCTTCGCCCACCGCGCCACAGAGGTCGTCATCGTCAGATAGGATAGACTATGGTGACTCTTGTCATATCTAAAGGCCGATCTCTGCAGCTTTTGCTACCCAGAGTGGTAGCAAGTTTCGCTTGGATTTCGCGCGGTCCAAGGTATTTGTAGTGGGGATTATGGGCAATAACCTCCTCATGATAAATATTGCCAACTATGGCGCTCATTAGGGGAGGCCTATGTCCAGCTGTGGTCTATTATAGGCTGATGATGATGATAACAAAATAAATACTTAGAATGAATGTTTTTTTTTTTCAGATCCACAATGGCCCGCCCCACGATTCTAACTACGGCTACAGCTACGCCAAGAGAATGATTGATGTTCTAAACAGGTGGGCTTCACCAGCTGTGCCGTTCCGTCAGTATGATTAGTCACTAATATTGAACGTTTAAAGGCTATCCAACGATTGCTTCCCATTTGCTTTCAACAATAAAGGATTGGCATCATTTATATTTGAAAAGAAATTAAACATTTCAAAGCTTTCAAACCCAGATCCAGTAATAATCAAGGAAATAGGGAAAGCAAAAGTGCAGGCGTAGGTACATTTACTTTATTTTATATTATCTATACTAATATTATAAAGAGGAAAGATTTGATTGTTTGTTTGTTTGTATGTTTGTTTGTTTGTTTGTTTGAATTGAATAGGCTCCGAAACTACTGGACCGAGTTAAAAAATTCTTTCACCATTAGAATCCTTAATTTTCCGTGATGAACATAGGCTATATAATATTTTCAAAAAAGTTAGGGATCCGCATGAAAAATTCAATAATTGAACCGTGGGCTGTATATTCAACCTCTTTTTCTATTATGGCGCGTCAGAATAAAACAAGTACGACAAGTGCGAGTGTAACTCGCGCGCCGAGGGTTTTGAACTTTTGTCGTTTAGGTAGGTACGTATATTGACGACCTGTTAGCGCGGTGGGCTTACAACGCAGGAGGTTGCGGTTTGATTCCCGCCTCGGGACTAATATTTGTAAGATCTGCAGATTATTTGTTCGAGTGTTCTAGTCCTTTTCTACGTACACAAAAATAAATCATCTAATGTGATACTTATGTATATATACTTTATTAAGTTTATCAGATATCGTAGTAGTACGAATTACACAAGCTTGCTTAGCTTGTCGCTAAATGATGTTGTAAGGATTATCCAGGATACATTACTCTTCTCATATTTTTTTGGAGCACGGTGGAATTCATGAATTCAATAATCTTATTATCTAAATATTCTTCGAGCGCAGTGGAATACATTGGGTAAGTCCATACCCAAAAAATTTTAAATTCAATAAAATTTTGAGAACAACGGTTTCGTGGCGCTGTGGAACCCTACTATTACAGTTACTACAGAGATTAGTGGGTAGGTAAGTGGGTTGGTACCTACAATTATTTTTTCGACTTTTTTCTACGTATTTCACTAAGTATGAAACTTAGACGATTTTTAAAACCTGTTTTGAATTGTCGAAATCCATACCTTTGATTTGATATTGCTCTCAATGAAATAGCCCCCATTGTATGAAAATTAGTTTTTTGACCATATTTCGAAAAGTATTGTTTTTACAGACTTCTCTATATTTTTCCTGTAAAATATAGACCTATATCTACAAACGCTTAGTACATTTCATATAGATCACTCTTCTATCTTCGGAGATAGAGGGGGGGGAACGGTCAAATTTTCGACCTTTTTCAAAATATTTCGAAAAGTATAAAACCTATCGAAATTTCAAAAACTGCATTAAAATGTACAAACTGATACCTTTCATTTGATACCCAACTCGGTGGGGTAGTCACCCCTTTAGAAATTTTTCCCGCCCTTTTTTGACCATATTTCAAAAAGTATTTTTTTTTACAGATTTCTCTATATTTTTCCTGTAAAATATAGATCAATACCTACAAAAACTTGGTACATATCAAATCGATCGTTCTGCAATCTTCGGAGATAGAGGGGGGGTACCGGTCAATTTTTCGACCTTTTTCAAAATATATCAAAAAGTATAAAATCTATCGAAATTTCAAAAACTGCATTGGAATGTACAAACCAATACCTTTCATTTGATACCCAACTCGGGGGGGTAGTCACCCCTTAAGAAATTTTTCCCGCCCTTTTTTGACCATATTTCAAAAAGTTTTATTTTTACAGACTTCTCTATATTTTTCCTATAAAATATAGATCAATACCTACAAACACTTGGTACATATCACGTCGATCGCTCTGCAATCTTCGGAGATAGGGGGGGGGGAACGGTCATTTTTTTGACCATTTTCAAAATATTTTAAAAAGTATGAAATCTACCGAAATTTCAAAAACTATTTTGAAATCTACAAACGAGTACCTTTCATTTGATACCCATTTCGACTTTGTACGTTCCATTTAAAATTTCGATTTCAAAATTTGTATGGAAAATCTTCATTTTGATTTTTCATTTATTTTCATTTATTTTTCTATAAATATGAGCGGGCGCACAAAATGTATTATTATTTCAAATTTCAAGTCAATAGCTGCAGTAGTTTCTGAGATATTAAGGATTCAAAACACAAAACAGACCCAAAGCGATTTCATAAGGGTTTTGCAACCGATGGCAAAACCCTAAAAAGAGGTTGTATAGCGCACGGTGCTTGCTTTTTCTTTACGGCCAGTGTCAGTTTTGGAATATCGAGTCAATGTCAAAAACCCCAATGCTGTTAAAAAAAGTAAAGATCCGTATAAAAACTGTGAAACCCATCGTTTTAGTGGGTATAATTTCTGAAATTTTTGTTTAATACCCGTGCGAAGCCGGGGCGGACCGCTAGTAAATTATAATACTATTGGCTTCGCACATCCCGTGCGTGTATTTAACAAAAAAAAATCTAAAATTATAAACTTACACACGTTAAATTACATTATTGAAGTTTTCATATTCGATAGCCTATGTTCATCAGTGACAATTTAGGATTCTAATGGTAAAAGATTTATTTTTTATAATATTAGTATAGATTAGTAAATTAATATTCGACATTATACACAGCAACACAAAAGTTTTTTTTCATACTTAAATTTAAATTAAATTAATTATAGGCATGATCATTGTTACCCATACCTATTTATTGGGTTATGGAATAAAAGCTTTTTTATTTTTATTTTACACATAGTACATTTTACCTGTTAAGTAAACAAAACTTACGTTACGAATATCAAATGTGTTAATTCCGATTGCAGGGGATACAGTGAATCGGGTGGTTCATTGTTCACCTCAGTGGTACCTTGCAACGTGTTCGGGCCGCATGATAACTTCGACACCAGCGCCAGTCACGTGATACCCGCGCTCATACGCCGCATGGATGATGATATGCAGAAAGGTAGGTTATACGGGCTAGGCCTAAATCTAAGGTCGAACTGTCAATAGGTACTATAATAATAATTGCGTACCTCACGCCGTAATCTGCATCGACACTCGACTCGCTCGTCTCAAAATCATTGGTACAGTCGGCTCGGTAGTTGGATAGTACCAGCTATAGATCAACCTTGTCGCTTAGCCGCCAAATGCGAAGCAAACCTCATTTAATATTGCAACATATAAGGGCAATTATGAGCGCTATTATTTTTGCCGTGTGGTGCCTGCATAGAATTTCACCACCCCAACTCTTCCCGTGGGTGTCGTACGAGGCGACTAAGGGACACACACCAGGGGGCGGGCAGCAGCGCCCTCTGCAGAACAACTCCACCGAACTGCGATCCCCAACCCGCATGTCCAGCGTGGAGATTATAGGCAATGACCCCTATAAATTATGAATAATGCCATCTATGGCGCTCATTAGAGAGGCCTATGTCCAGCAGTAGCCTGTTACAGGCTGATGTTGTTGTTGTTGTATGAACGTGTGGTGTTATTGCCAGGTGCGAGTTCGTTCACGGTACTGGGCAGCGGCAAACCCCTGAGGCAGTTCATCTACTCGCTGGACCTGGCGCGCCTGATGCTGTGGACCCTGAGGAACTACAGCAGTGTGGACCCTCTCATTCTATCTGGTGAGATTATTCATCATCATCAGTCCACTGCTGGACATAGGCCTTTTATTCATGCTGTGCTTGAATTATTGTTTGTTTATTTTTGGGTAGTCTACTGCCATATAAGTGATGTATATAAATGAACTAGTGGTTTCTTTTTCACTTCTTCCACAAGTGGATAAAAAATTATATAATATAAAATATAGAATATAAAATCAACAACTTATTTTATTATAAAGTATGAAATTTGACTTAGACTTATTTTGTAAGCCTAAAGAAATAATATTATTGCAATTTGAAATTCACCGATTCGGGCAACGGCTTCCCCCGCAGAACAGAAAGGGGAGCATCCCTCATTTGTGCATTATATGGATATTATTATTAGTATCTCTGTCCCAGGTTCTAAGTTCTGAATACGTACTATTCTCAAGAGAGACCACCAATTTAATAAACACTAGGTAATTTACCTAACTTATATCAAAGTGAACTACAATAATTGTAAGTTATCGGTTGTTATGTTCTTTTATCTAACCATGCTGTAGTGTAGATTAAAGACCTGATCAATCTTTCTCTAAATTAAATATTCATTTCAATTGCTTTCTAAATATTTTTAATTCTAAAATGTGTCTGGGCAGTGGTTTTTCTGTTCTTTCAATAATCGCTATCTCTGTCAACCTCCAGCTATTCAAGTTCATCTCTAAGGTTCGCACTCACACGCAAAGAAAATGAGCATTCGAATATGTGCTTTCACTTAAATATTTAGACAGACAGCTCACGGGCCATTTGTTTGGAAACCATTTCGCAATCGAAAAATGTACCTATCCAAAACACAGCTAGTTTACGTCCACATTAGAATATCTATTCTCATGTAGTCTGCTGTTTGTTTACCCACGACTTTAGTAGTTCCATAACATTTTACATCGCCGACAAATGAAGCAATAATAAACATGTCAAATATATGTAATAATATTGTCTATACTAATATTATAAAGAGGAAAGATTTGATTGTTTGTATGTTTGTTTGTTTGTTTGAATTGAATAGGCTCCGAAACTACTGGACCAATTTTAAAAATTCTTCCACCATAAGAATCCTAAAATTTCCGTGATGAACATAGGCTATAAAATATTTTCAAAAAAGTTAGAGATCCGTATAAAAACTTCAATAATAAAACCATAGCGATATACATCAACTACTTTTTTTTTAATTTTTTTGCCCTGCTCGCTTTTGCTGTGACTCAACTTCAACTTCTTTTTTTATGGCACCGCTTTTGCTACGACGACTCCGCCAGTGTCAGTTATGGATTGTCATAGACATGACAATTCGTTACTGGGGTGCGAGAGGAAACTCAATATCAAAAAATATAAAAACTTCAAGATTGGAACCATGCGATGTAGGCTCAGAAAAACGATCGATGTAGGCGGTATAGCGGTGTGAGAGAAATGTCAATGCCAAAAAAATAAAGGAGGTAAAGGTACAATTTTAAAAAGGAAAGGTTTTATTGTTTGTTTGTGGTCTGAATTGAATAGGTTCCGGAACTACTAGACCTTTTTGGAAAAAAAATCATCATTAGAATGATAATCATAGGCTACAGAATATTTTAAAGTTAGTGATCCCTATGAAAACTTCAATAATAAACTACCATAACTAACGTGTGTATGTAAGAACTTAAAATTCTTTAAAATACCCGTGCGAAGCCGGGGCGGGCTGCTAGTATTATATTATATCAGTTATCTAGTACTGGAGACTTGCAGTTACAGGTTTTTCTAAAAACCTATAGCAAGCTCCAGTCTCTCACAAAACAGGTTTAATTTACCTAGATATCTAGTTTCGTTATAAGATTTATTTATAAGTAAACCTTGTGGAGAGAAAATAAATGATTATTATTATTATTATAGTACCCATAACACAAGCTCTGCTTAGCTTGGGGCTAGATGCTGTGTGGATTGTCCGGCATTATTATTATTATTAAATTTAATTTTCCAGTGGACGAATCAGACGAGGTGACGATAAGCCACGCGGCGGAGAGGATAGCGGCCGCCCACGGCTTCACCGGCGCCATTCTCTACGACACCAGCAAACCGGACGGACAGTACAAGAAGACGGCCTCCAACAAGAAACTACGCTCCCTCTACAAAGAGTTCACATTCACGCCGTTCGAGCAGGCGATCGCGGAGACTGTGCTGTGGTTTAAGAGGAACCGAGAGACCGCTAGGACGTAGTTCTGGCTCTGGGTTTTGGTTCTTAAAGATTTGTCCGACCAGTTGTGTAGTGGAAAGATTAATAAATAATAATGCCGGACAATCCACACAGCGTCATCTAGCCCCAAGCTAAGCAGATTGTGCATCGATGGTTATCATAAACGTAAATAGAAAGGTGAAGTAAGAATAACTGGTTCTGCCCGGTTTCGTGCTATTTTTAGGGTTTTGCCATCGGTTGCAAAACCCTTATGAAATCGCTTTGGGTCTGTTTTGTGTTTTGAATCCTTAATATCTCAGAAACTACTGCAGCTATTGACTTGAAATTTGAAATAATAATACATTTTTATAGAAAAATAAATGAAAAATCAAAATGAAGATTTTCCATACAAATTTTGAAATCGAAATTTTAAATGGAACGTACAATGTCAAAAGTGGTATCAAATGAAAGGTACACATTTGTAGATTTCAAAATAGTTTTGGAAATTTTGGTAGATTTTATAATTATTAAAATATTTTGAAAAAGGTCAAAAAAATGACCCCCCCCTTATCTCCGAAGATTACAGACCGATCGACATGATATGTACCAAGTGTTTGTAGATATGGATCTATATTTTACAGGAAAAATATAGAGAAGTCTGTAAAAATAATAGTTTTTGAAATATGGTAAGAAAAGAACGAGAAAAATTTCTGAAGGGGTGACTACCCCACCGAATTGGGTATCAAATGAAAGGTATTGGTTTGTAAATTTCAGTACAGTTTTAGAAATTTCGATAAGTTTTATACTTTTCGAAATATTTTGAAAAAGGTCGAAAAATTGACCATCCCCCCCCCCCCCCCTATCTCCGAAGATTGCAGAGTGATTGATGTAAAATGCACTAAGCGTTTGTAGATATAGATCTATATTTTACAGGAAAAATATAGAGAAGTTTGTAAATATAATACTTTTTGAAATATGGTCAAAAAACTAATTTTCATACAATGGGGGCTATTTCATTGAGAGTAATATCAAATCAAAGGTATGGATTTCGACAATTCAAAACAGGTTTTGAAAATCGTCTAAATTTCATACTTAGTGAAATAGGTTGAAAAAGCCGAAAAAAAATTGTAGGTACCAACCCACTTACCTACCCACTAATCTCTGTAGTAACTGTAATAGGAGTATCCTAGATAATCCACACAGTATCATTTACCCACAAGCTAAGCAAAGCTTGTGTTATTGGTATATACGATAGCTGTTATACTTAATAAAGTATAAGTATCACATTAGATGATTTATTTTAACACCCGAACAAATAATCTGAAGATCCTACAAATATTAGTCCCGAGGCAGGAATCAAACCTCAACCTCCTGCGTTGTAAGCCCACCGCGCCAAGAGGTTGTCATATACGTACCTACCTAAACGACAAGAGTTCAAAACCCTCGGCGCGCGAGTTACACTCGCACTTGTCGTTCTTGTTTTACTTGGGATAGAAGTAGACAATTTAATGCGGGTTAGGAATTACATTTATGCAAAATTTCAGACCGATCTATTCAGTAATTTAGCAGGGATAGACATCGACACATAAATATTGGTCATCAAAACGTGCAAGGTATTTATAAGAAACACATGACCTCTATTCCTAATTCCTAATTCCCATGAAGTCTATTCCTAAAGAAACAAAATATTGACATCATGTGCATCACGGAATCCATGTTATATGAAAGAAATATAGACACATTTACTGTAGACGGTTATAAGAAAGCTGCGTATTTTTGTAGAACTAAAACTACACAAGGAGGTTGTCTTATATTAGTAAAAAATGACATTACGTTTAAAAAGAGAGATGATGTAAATAAAATGTGTATTGAGAAGGATTTTGAAGTTAATTGTATAGAGTTGAAGGAAACATTTATAATAGTAGCGTATAGATCACCTTCAGCAAATATAGACGTATTTATATCTAAACTAGAGCAATGTTTGGAAAAAGTATCTAAAACTAATAGTAAAACCATAATTCTATGTGGCGACTTTAACGTCCAATTTTCTTTGATCAAAGATCACTCAAACCTGCTATCTGTTGTTCTGGACTCTTTTTTATTGAGGCAGCAAGTGTTTGAGCACACACGAGTGGTCCTTACCAATGGAGTTATTGTTAGGTCTTGTATCGATAACATGTTTACCGATTCTGATAATGTCGTTAATGTTAGTGTATTGCAGGGTGTTAAATCCGACCATTATTGCCAAATTATGAAGATCGCAATTAACATAGATTTAAGGGATCCCCCGAAACGATTGGTGAGAAAAGTGACAATGCCGAAGCTACTATCGTTAAAACAAAGTTTGCAACATGTTGTGCAGCAACCGGAATATTATAAAGACTACGAAACATATTTTAGATGCTTTTTAGAGAAGGTAGATGAACACATTCCTGTTAGTCAATGTAATATAGGAGGCCTGGTGAACTTTAATGCTTGGGCCACCAAAGGTATACTAATTTCCAGGATTAGACTCTTTGAACTTTATGGTCTACTGAGAGACGTCAACAGTAACATTAAAAAGGAATATGTGACCACTTATAGTAAAATCTTTAAGAAAGTCTGTTGGAACGCCAAGCAAATCTACTATGCCAACAAAATACAAGCATCTGAAAATAAAATAAAATGTACATGGCAAATCATTCAAAATGAATGTGGTAAATCTAACTGTGATATTATGACCTGTGATAAAATAAAAAATGAAATTGATAACACAATAATAACTGACATAAATCAAATCTCTAATCACTTTAATAATTATTTTATAAATGTATCAATCAACTTGACGCAACCTTTGACATGTTCTTTGTATGAATCTCTGCTATATTTAAATAAGTTTAAGCGTAAAAGCGATGATTATTTCTGCTTATCTCCTATCACTATTCAACGCATAGTTAAAATAATAAGATCTCTTAAGCCTAAAAACTCTAATGACTACTGGTACATCACACCAAACCTGATAAAGAAAATAGAAACAGAAATAGCTGTACCAATGATGATGATAATTAATGATTGTATCCAAAAGGGACTTTTCCCGGATGACATGAAGATAGCTAAGGTAGTGCCAATACACAAAAAAGGAAATACATCAAGCTGTAACAATTACAGGCCAGTGTCTATACTACCGAGTTTCAGCAAGATTTTTGAAAAATATTTAGCTGAAGAACTAGCTGCATTTCTAAACAGTAAAGAATTACTATTTACACGACAGTTTGGCTTCCAGAAGTGTAAAACAACAAATGATGCTATCATTAAACTAGTGGAGGACATTTATGCCGGCCTGGAGAAGTCACAGAAAACATTTGGCGTTTTTTGTGACCTTTCCAAAGCATTTGACTGCGTGTCCCATGACATACTTGTCGGAAAATTAGAACATTACGGAGTTTCTGGAGTTGAATTAGAAATTTTCAAATCCTATCTCAGAAACCGAATCCAAATAACCGAGTTAGAAGGAAACCGCTCTGCTGAGTGTAAAGTAAAGTTAGGTGTCCCTCAGGGTTCAATCTTGGGACCGTTGCTCTTTTTGACATATATAAATGACATATCTGTAGTACTTGACAATAAAGATGTTATTTTGTTCGCTGATGATACTAGTTTGATTATTAAAGACTCAACTAATGAAATCGCAAGTAATAACATAATAGAATCCTTAGATAAGTTAAAAATTTGGTTTTCTGTAAATAATATGCTTCTTAACGTAGACAAAACAAACATAACCCCATTCTCATTAAGCAATAGACCGAATGACCTTTCTGAACGCCTTATGAAAGGTAAATTAGAGCAGTTGAGCATGACTCTTAGTAATAAAGTCAAGTTTCTAGGTGTTTGGCTTGATACAAAGCTAACTTGGAATGTGCACATTGACACACTAACAAAAAGACTAGGCTCGGCAACATACGCTATAAGGAAAATTAGAGAGATAGGGGGTGAAACAGCCGCACGTATGGTCTATTTCGCCTATTTCCACTCCGTTATGACCTACGGAATACTATTTTGGGGAAGAGCAGCCGAAGCAAACAGAGTTTTTGTGTTACAGAAGCGCGCTATACGTTATGTACTAGGCTTACGGTTTTTGGAATCCTGCAGGGACAAGTTTAGGGATATAGGCGTTTTGACAATGGTTGGAGAATATATTTATCAAAATCTGGTTTATGCAAAACAATACCTAAATAATTTCAAGTATGTTAAAGAAGGACATGATTACGATACAAGACATAAAAATGACTTATTGGTCCCAAAAACAAGACTAACTAAAATCTCCAAAAGTTTTGTTTGTAATTCTGTAAAGTTGTACAATTTGTTACCAAACAGTGTAAAAATAATGTCAGATCTAAATTATAAATCATTTATTAAAAGACGATTAATTAATAAGAGTTTTTATACTCTAGAGGAAGCTTTTGCTGACAAAAATATTTTCGCAGTTGAAAATTGACATTTAATTCTGACATTATTATATAAATTTATTAGGTATATTAATTTTTAATTACAATTATATCTTTACATTTTTGACAATGCTATTGCAGCTACCACTTTTCCATGATTTAATGTTATTTGATATTGATATGTATTAAATCTAAGTATTTGACTTGACTAAGTGCTCCTTGTGAGCCCATGGTATTAAATAAATTGAATTGAATTGAATTGAATTGCGTAAAGAGAACATCTAATCATCCAAGTTTTGGATTAGTTATTTAAGCTGCACAGCCAGCGTCTTGGGGACGTTTCCAACTGGTATTGATATGGATCAGCTGAGCTCCTGTAGATTGGCAACAGTCTGCAGTTAGCTCAATTGTAAATACTTAATCTTATTTGGTTATTTAATTGTAAGTAATTTTCTGTATTTAACCTGTATTTCATTATTTACAAAAATAATAGGTTTTTAGGTAAAGCTATTCGATCACTGTCAATCAATCAATCAATCATTAAAACAATCAAATATTTTACATGCTTTAAAAATATTGCAAATGCAGTCCAGAATCTTGTCTCAAGCTCATACATTGGAAAGTTAATGATCCTATATAATTGTGTGAATATTCATTTATTCCATTTCCATGTTCATAGATATAATTGGGTCTGACCATAGATTATATTATGTTACCTGTTATGTAGTCACTTTATTTTATTTATATATTTTGTTTCAATAAAGTTACTTATATTCACCGTCAAGTTTTCGTTCTTATATTCTTTGTTATTGTTAATTAGGAGGAAATGGCAAACGATTTTATCTATAAAATATTAATTTATATGTCACAATTTTGTGAGTGTTCACTCATAAATAGCGTCTTATTTTACATGACTTACAAAGCAAAAGAATATATTAATTTAGAGGAGCCTTATAGAAAAGTCAAAAAGCTCAACAATAAATAAGTTTATTACCTACTTATCTAACCTACAAATGGGGTTGTTCTGCACCATTTGCAGGTCGACCCGAGGTCCGACCAGATCCCTGATGTTATTCAGTCCGTACTTGATCATCGTGGGCCGCTCCAGGGACAGGCCCCAGGCGATCACGTTCACGTCTTCAGGCAGGCCCATGGGGAGCAGCATCTCGGGTCGGAACACGCCAGAGTTGCCGATCTCTATCCACTTGCCGAGACCTGGAATCGGCGAATAGTTTATGAAACCAAGTTAATTATTAAAAAAATATATTTCAGTCGGTTGCAACAAAGTAGGAGCTATAACTTATTTTATCCAATAATCAAACTAAGAGCCAGAGTAGTTAACTGGAGGCAAAGTAGTTAACCAAGTCCACACAACCACTTTTCTAGGGTTCACCTTGGACAAGTCTCACGTGGGATGCGCACATAGACAAAATATGTAAAAAGATAGGCCAAACATGCTTTGCTCTATGGCGTATCTCAGCTACACTAGATAAATTTATGGTGAGAAGTATCTACTTTGCCAACGTGCATTCAATCCTGCAGTATGGAGCGGAGCTTTGGGGACGTGCTGCAGATAGGGAGCGCGTCTTCAGACTACATAAACGGGAAATAAGAGCCATAGTGAGGATACCTCAGGATGAGTCTGCGCGTCCGTATTTTGAGTCCCTAGGGTTCTTGACCGTGCCCGCCCTTGTCATATACCAGTCCCCGCTGTATGTGCGTAACAACTTGGACAAATATGCAAGGTACGGGGACGGTCATAGATACAATACGAGGCACGCGCACCGGCTGAGAACCCTTCCGCGACGACTGGAGAAGACGTCCAAGCTGTGATGGGGACGGCTGTCTACAACCGCATTCCAACCTCCATCACTAGCGCGCAATCCACACAGTGGACCAGTTGAGTAATAGCCCTCACCGTCATGGTAAGCGAAGATCTCCATACTAGGCTCAGTGTAGGGGTTGTAGGCGGGCTTGAACTGCAGCCGGTGGAAGCCGAGGCGGCGGAAGAAGGCGTCCAGCGTCGCGAGGAGGTCCGCCAGCGCCAGCCCGCGCCCCGCGCACACGCCCTCCACCTGCTGGAACTCCGCCAGGTGCGTCGCGTCCAGCGTCTCGTTGCGGAACACCTGGGGACGACAATGAGTAAATAAAAATAAAATTTTCTTTATTCAGACAACTTTTGTGAGATGGGATAGGTACTTTGTTTAAGAAAAACTAAATTCGATTATTTAGGCTCCGGAAACGGATGAATTTCCCATGCAAACGAATAAAAATTCATCCGTGCCCAAAATCAGCGACGTAGTTTTGACAAGTAGGTTTGTTTGCAATGTAGTGTCTAGTTGCGGGCGTATTTGAAGGAATGCTTCTATGTTTTGTCCGTTCACTGATCTAACTCGACAAACGAACACAAGGGCACATTCTAAGATGGCTCCAAAGCCTTACCTTATCGATGCTGAAATACTTCTGCGGTTTGAAAGGCTTCTCCTGCGCCAGTCTGTAGAGCATGCGCGCGCTGACCGCTGTCGTGTGAGTGCGGAGGAGGTTCTTTTGGGCCTCCTCTATCTTCCACGAGTATCTGTAGCCCTGGTACAACATTTGAATGAGAAAATGATCGTCATTTAAAGCATTTTCATCATCATCATCGGACACACAGATACAGACACCATCCCACAGATATATATTTACATAGATAACGCAAGTATAACGATTTGTATTGAAACCAAGCGTGCCAACTTTTTAATACCTACTGTGACGTCACAGTCGAAATTTAGTGATGGGAAATCCAAACCGATTCAAAGACACCGATGCTTTTCTCGATTATTTTTACCGATGATTTTCTCTTCCTTGACAATGATCAGTGGCGTAGCTAGGGGGGGGGGCGGTGGGGGCCACGGCCCCAGGCGGCATATGAAAGGGGGCGGCAGGAAGCGCCAAATTATTATTAATTAGGAAAATATAAATTAGGGAAATCGCGCGCGCAATGTTACGTACGTTCCAAGTGAAAGGGTAAGTTAGCGTGCGAAAGAGAGGCGGCGGCGGCGAGCGAGGTGGAATCGAATGCAGCGGAAGTGGCGACAACCGCACTTCTCGCCGCCCCACCGCGCGCCGCCGAACCAATAAACGACAAACTGTCTGTTGCCGGCGGCGGTAGCGAGTACGCAGTCTATAAAGTTATTATTGTCTTGCTTCGCAAATATCGTCAAGCAAATATCTTGCCTAACCGTCGGTGTGTGTAGGTCGTGGTGGAGTTGGTCATTTGTCACGAACCATGGAGCATTTGTATAAGGCGGAGCATTTTTGATTGAAAACGTTGCAGAATGTCCAGTTTTGTGTTTGCCGCGGTACCCCAGGCCATAACTCAGCACCATAAGACCATATCGGTTTCAGTATACATTTATAGATAAGGAGTTTGTTGTCTAGGGACCGATTTGATTTTCTTCCCGTACTCCAGAACAGTTTTCTCAGCTGCAGACCCAGTGCTTTCCTTTTGATAAAGATGTGCTTCTTCCAGGTCTGGCGTCTGTCTAGATAAATACCAAGGTACCGCACGTCTTCAGCCTGTGGTATTTGAATCCCGTTCAGTTTTACAGGGGGGCACGAGCCATGTCGGAGGGTAAAGGTTACATGGACCGATTTGGATTCGTTTGCCTTGATGCGCCAGTCTCTTAGCCAGGTTGAGATGTCATTTAGGCTTCTCTGAAGCATATCTGATGCCGTGTTTGGGTTTTCGTGGGTGGCAATTAGGGCAGTATCGTCGGCGAATGTTCCCACGAGTACTCCTTCTGTCGTTGGTAAGTCTGAGGTATATATTAGGTACAGCACTGGACCAATAACGCTGCCTTGGGGGACACCAGCACGTATATTATTTAGATTTGTCATCTCCTCGCCTTGCTTTACGTAAAAGTTTCTCTGGCTTAGGTAAGATTTTATAAAGTGGAAGTAGTTGGTTGGCAAAGTTTATAGGATTTTGTAGAGGAGGCCGTCATGCCAGACGCGGTCAAACGCCTGGGAGATATCCAGGAAGGCAGCGGAGCTGTATTTCTTTCCTTTGTAGGCTCTATTTATCTCATTGACTAAGCGATGGACTTGCTCAATTGTACCATGGGCCGCGCGGAAGCCAAATTGATGAGAAGGGATAAGTTGGGTTTTCGCTATTTCCAGGCTTAGACGTCTCATGAAGAGTGTCTCCAGAACTTTGGAGGCAACTGGGAGCAGGCTTATTGGGCGGTAAGAAGTTACTTGTTCGGGCGCTTTTCCAGGTTTGGCTATAAGAATGATTTCCGCCACTTTCCATTGTGCTGGTACGTAATTGCGTCGCAGGATAGCGTTGAAGATTTGTGTTAGGAAAGTGAAGCCTTTTTCCGGTAGTTTTTTTAAGACTTTAGCCGTGATTAGGTCGTATCCAGGGGCTTTGTTAAGTTTTAGGTTCCGTATGACATGTCGTACTTCACTTTTAGAAAATTTGTCTATAGGAGGAGAGAGCTGATAGGTTTCTGCTAGGATATCCAAAACTTCAGACGCTTTAGCAGAACCTGTGTCCGAGTTGGGAGTGAAAGACGTTTTGTAAGTGTTCTGCGAACAACGCTGCCTTTTCTGAGCAGTGTTGTTCCACGTAAAAAAAAAATTTCGTATTTAGGTGAAAATTTAAAATCGGGTTGTATATTCAAGTTTTTATAATAAGTGTTTACAAATAACGCTAATCTGCCTCCATTTGACAGGTGTCCAGTTCGCGCGAACAAATCAAGCCAACTGATCGCGTTCACTTTGTTTCGCGCCGCGTCGCGCCGCACCCTACGTGCGTTTGGTCACGTTGGACTCTTCAGTAGGTCTCTACTGTTTGTTGTTTTCGCGCCGCGCCGCGCCGCGTCGCGTTCGCGTCCAGATCGCTCACGCAGTACGCCCCGTTAGCGTTTTGAAACCGATGTCAAAAGCCTAATACCTCAGATCTACTATGAGCTCCGCAAGACTATAAAACTTGGCTATATTGTCGATTGAACAAGAATTGGCTGCTAATATTGATTTTGACAAAGTTATTTCCGACTTCGCTGCTCATAAGGCCCGTAGAATCCGCTTGTAAAACCGCTCATCCTACTTTAACTTCAATAAAAGGTTGCATTGCATGTGAAATTTAATTTTAATTAAGCACCTAAAGAATGGGGGCGGCAAAATGGGTCTCCCGCCCCAGGCGCCGAGATGGCACGCTACGCCACTGACAATGATGAAGGTTTTTGTGGTGTATCTTTATTCTATAAAGCACAAAATGATTGTATGACAGATATTTTTATACGCTATTAATTAAAAACACTGTTACACATGAATTCAGCGATGGACTTGCTCAATTGTACCATGGGCCGCGCGGAAGCCAAATTGATGAGAAGGGATAAGTTGGGTTTTCGCTATTTCCAGGCTTAGACGTCTCATGAAGAGTGTCTCCAGAACTTTGGAGGCAACTGGGAGCAGGCTTATTGGGCGGTAAGAAGTTACTTGTTCGGGCGCTTTTCCAGGTTTGGCTATAAGAATGATTTCCGCCACTTTCCATTGTGCTGGTACGTAATTGCGTCGCAGGATAGCGTTGAAGATTTGTGTTAGGAAAGTGAAGCCTTTTTCCGGTAGTTTTTTTAAGACTTTAGCCGTGATTAGGTCGTATCCAGGGGCTTTGTTAAGTTTTAGGTTCCGTATGACATGTCGTACTTCACTTTTAGAAAATTTGTCTATAGGAGGAGAGAGCTGATAGGTTTCTGCTAGGATATCCAAAACTTCAGACGCTTTAGCAGAACCTGTGTCCGAGTTGGGAGTGAAAGACGTTTTGTAAGTGTTCTGCGAACAACGCTGCCTTTTCTGAGCAGTGTTGTTCCACGTAAAAAAAAAATTTCGTATTTAGGTGAAAATTTAAAATCGGGTTGTATATTCAAGTTTTTATAATAAGTGTTTACAAATAACGCTAATCTGCCTCCATTTGACAGGTGTCCAGTTCGCGCGAACAAATCAAGCCAACTGATCGCGTTCACTTTGTTTCGCGCCGCGTCGCGCCGCACCCTACGTGCGTTTGGTCACGTTGGACTCTTCAGTAGGTCTCTACTGTTTGTTGTTTTCGCGCCGCGCCGCGCCGCGTCGCGTTCGCGTCCAGATCGCTCACGCAGTACGCCCCGTTAGCGTTTTGAAACCGATGTCAAAAGCCTAATACCTCAGATCTACTATGAGCTCCGCAAGACTATAAAACTTGGCTATATTGTCGATTGAACAAGAATTGGCTGCTAATATTGATTTTGACAAAGTTATTTCCGACTTCGCTGCTCATAAGGCCCGTAGAATCCGCTTGTAAAACCGCTCATCCTACTTTAACTTCAATAAAAGGTTGCATTGCATGTGAAATTTAATTTTAATTAAGCACCTAAAGAATGGGGGCGGCAAAATGGGTCTCCCGCCCCAGGCGCCGAGATGGCACGCTACGCCACTGACAATGATGAAGGTTTTTGTGGTGTATCTTTATTCTATAAAGCACAAAATGATTGTATGACAGATATTTTTATACGCTATTAATTAAAAACACTGTTACACATGAATTCACTAACCTCATCTTCGCTGTCAACGACTTACAACGATATCTATAGTGGGGCACGCCGTTTTATTCAACAATCTCAACTGTTTCGCGCAATCCATTTTTCTTTTATGATAGGATCACGTGGGAAAATAAAATAAATATTTTCAAATACAATAGATTTTTTTTATCATTTATTTCTTACATGAGAGTTTTACCAAAAATGGCATGCCACTCCCGTAATTCTAAAAATATATAAACACATTAATTATCGTCGTATACGTTGAAAGGATAAACAATAACACATTAAATATATGAACCCTAAAAATATTACCCTCCTCTTTGTTACCATAAAAAAGTGTATATAAGAAACAGTAGAAAGAAAAAAGTCCATGTCATAGGGTGGAATAAAGTTAGGGAAGCTCACAGGGATGCTCGGCTACATTTTCAGGAATGGGTTTCATACGGTAAACCCTCTTCTGGTCCTATACACAAAAAAATGCAATCATCAAGATCAAATTTTAAAGCAAAGCTGAAATGGTGCCAAAATCATCAGGCACAAATTAAAATGGATATTATTGCTTCACTTCATAAAACTAGGGACTTTGGTAAATTCTGGAAACAAACCAGTAAACTGAATATGCGGCCGAGTGTACCTATAAGTGTAGAGGGTATTAGTGATCCCGCTCAGATTGCCAACCGGTTTAAGGAGCATTTTTGTGTATCACCATTAGCGCCTGCAGCTGGGGGGAGGGAGCAGGATGGGATGCGCGGGGGTGAGCCTATTGTACAAATCACAGCGAAGGAGGTGGCGCGGGTGGTGAGGAACATGAAGAGAGGTAAGTCCCCGGGACACGACGCGTTGAGCATTGAGCACTTAAAGCATGCTGGGTTCCACCTACCGGGCGTGCTCGCAATGTTCTTCACCCTCTGCGTCGGGCATTCATACCTGCCGGCGGCGATGATGCGGACTGTGGTTGTTCCTATCCTTAAGAACAAGACCGGTGACTCATCCAGCTTGAACAACTACAGGCCGATATCACTCGCCACGGTCTTGGCTAAGGTGCTGGACGGTGTGATTGATATGTATTTAGAGCAACACCTTAAACTGCACGATGCACAGTTTGGCTTTAGAGCCGGACTGTCCACTGAAGCCGCAGTGTTAACCCTCAAACACACCGTCCAGTACTACACGAGCAGAAGCACTCCTGTCTACGCCTGCTTTTTAGACCTATCAAAAGCTTTTGATCTTGTTTCGTATGACAGGTTGTGGCAGAAGCTCGCGACCGAGACTCAAATTCCTCCGGAGCTAATCTCGCTGTTTAGGTACTGGTACGGCAATCAGGACAACAATGTAAGCTGGGCGGGATCATTATCGGATATGTATAGGCTGGAGTGCGGGGTGAGGCAGGGCGGGGGGACTTCACCGAGGCTATTCTGCCTATACATAGATCGTCTGATCCGTGAGCTCAGCAGCACCCGGGTCAGGTGCTCGATTGATGGGGTGACCATAAACAATATCAGCTATGCTGATGATATGGTGCTGCTGAGCCCATCGATCAGTGCCCTCAGACGACTGATAGGCATCTGCGAGTGCTATGCGGAGGACCACGGGCTCAGGTACAACGCGAGCAAGAGTGAACTGATGGTCTTTAAGGCGGGTTCAAAGACCTACACCACAGTCCCGCCAGTTACACTCAATGGCAATCAGCTGAAGTGCGTGTCAGAGTTTAAGTACCTGGGCCACTGGGTCACCGAGGCACTCACAGATGATGTAGACATGGAGAGGGAGCGGAGGGCGTTAACGGTCCGAGCTAATATGCTGGCCCGTAGGTTTGCGCGTTGCAGTGCGGAGGTGAAAACAACATTGTTTAGGGCGTTCTGCCAGACTTTTTACACGTGCAGCCTATGGATAAAGTATACGCAGAAGACCTGGAACGCCCTTCGCGTCCAGTATAACAATGCCTTCAGGTGGCTGATGGGGCTGCCGCGCTTCTGTAGCGCATCAGGCATGTTCGCGGAGGCGCGGGTCGACGGGTTCGCTGCGATCCTGCGCAAGAGAACGGCGTCGCTGATGAGCAGGGTGCGCGGCAGCGCCAACAGCTACCTGCAGGTCATTGCAGGAAGGCTGGATACAGCCTCCCCCTTCATGCGGCACTGGACTAAGGTTCATGCTGTATTGAAATAATAATTTGAATTGTGATGTGTTTTTAATGTGATATTTTTATTTATTTATTAGAATGTTATTGTATGTTTGAAATTTTTTTACATTATATGGACTGTATATGTAGATATTTATATTTATGTCCGAAATAAATGATTTGATTTGATTGATTTGATTTGATTTGATTTTAAAGCTGTCGTGTAAAATTTGGTCCTTCATGAGCTTGTTTTATCTACTAAATTGCCTTTATTATAATATCATTCGTTTGTCGATATAATAATCGATTAAAATCGATTATTATGTTGTAGAACGAACAACACTAGTCGCTAGTTTTGACAGACGAATGAGAAATTGCCTGTATCACGAAGTCGAAGCGATGCGCGACAGTATCGCTTGTTCCGATATTCATCGTCTCTTAACACACAACGTCAGATCAAACGTCCAAAGCAAACGCGGCAACGTAATAAGAATATAGTTTACTTAACGTTCATTTAAATTTAGGTATATTATGGGACTCACAACAGCTTGAAATACTTAAAAATAAGTTTAAATATGAATTTACGCATAATATAATTTTAAAATAACTTACCTGTGATAAGAAATATGTTCCTGCCTTTGGGAGCTCGAAATTTTTAGGCTATTGCAGTTAATTATCACGCAACGAGGCATTTTTATAGTTTTTGCGGCCGTCCGGCTGCAACATCGGACGCGCGCGGACTGAAGTTAGCGGCGACCGACCTTGACGATTTGTCAGTGTTCGGACACGCGAAGTACATGCATTTACGTTATCTATGTAAATATATATCTGTGCACCATCCGTTGGATATAAATAAAAATAATAACAAAAAATGCTGTAAAAATTCTCTCAACATACTTAAACTTTTGCTTAATTGTCTTACACATTCAAGAGTACAAAATGAACAAGTATGCGGCGAAAATAGTTTTAATTGTTAAATGCATTTGAACCCAGCTACTTTGACAATAATTAGGATCAAACAAACGCCCTTTCATATGGTTAAGACAAGTGTTTGTTCATGTAATTTACCTTGATAATATTGTTTCTATTTGCAAACATCAACACAAGCGCTTACAGAACTAATTCCTACGCGTTCCATTCCATTCACAAAGCTGACTTCCAACGAAATAGTCCAAAAACGATAAAGCATGTTACCTGTGATCCATACCCGCCTTCGCTGTGCACTTTCTTGACTCGCTCCAGATAATCCATGGGGAAGTTCGTGGAGGTGGCCGGGGATGACACGAAGAATGTGTCGTGCGCGTCGCGGGCCGGGTGCTGTGCCAAATGTTATTATATTATGTCCAGCAGTGGACTGATGTGGGCTGATGATGTATGTTTGTATGTATCACTGGGTGGGTAGACTTTACCCCATAAATTAAATAAAGACAGATATGGGATACATTTACCCCATACTTTGTTATGAGAACACAAACATATTATTCATCATCATTCAGCCACAGGCTGCTTGTCTATTAACAAAACAAATTAAAATCACTTTCTTGCTGTTGATTTTTTTGGCAAAATTAGCACTATTAGCAGCATTTATTTGATAATAGACAAGCACAGGCTGCTCTGGCTTATGTGTTAATGTGACAAAGTATGAAGTGTATGTCCTACAATTCATAATGCAGACAATGTTTTACAAACTGATGGCCATAAAGACACTTTTTGGTTTTGTATTGCGAGTTGTCTACAAACATTAAACCTAGAGAATGGCTTGTGTTATAGTTCTAAGGGCCACAGTGAACCGCGCCTGATTCACTGTTTACCATGGAAAAGGTTCATGTTGAAGTTGTAGTAAATTATCCATGACAACAGGGATTATTATGATTCATTTGAGATCATTGTGGATCAACAGGAAGAGAGAACAGCATTATGCATTAAAATGTATAAAAACATTATTTGTTTTTTCATTGATCTTTTACTGAGATATCAAATGACCTGTTTGGAGCATTCTATGATAAGATAACCAATAACCAACCAATCATAAATATGTAATATGAAATTTTACCTACATCTAGTTATCAAAATCACATTCAGGATAACTCTGCTGATCCACTCTTAGCGAGTAATTTTCTCACTTTGTAAATAAAATAATATACACATTATTGTCTCACCTGTTGAGGCTGGAACAGTGCATCAAAATTCCAGAAGGAGCTCTCCACATACATGTTCGTAGGCATCTCCGTGAAGCCCATCTCGAGGAATATCTCTCGGAACTCAGAGCGTACCTTCAGGAGTGGATGCAGGTTGCCACTGTCAGGGGGCTGTCCTGTGGAATACAGTAGAATCTATTGTTAGCTCTGGCCAACTGGGTAAAAATTATACCTGTTAGGCAACTAAACCTGTAAGTTTTTTGAGAATTAAATATCATTCTATGATCTCCTTTCTCCTTGGTCTCATTGAAGAAATTGCTATAAGCAATAAGGCCACAACTTCCATTGCCATTTTATAGGATAAGTTAATGTCAGTAAAAAAATATTCTTTTATTTTTATAAGGCTATGGAAATTGCAAAGTATTATCCATCTTTACACCAAACAGCCAGTCAACCAGACAGATTCTTACCTAATGCTTCAAAATTATAAGGTTTGAACTGCAAGGTTTTCCATGCTCCGCTCAGCAACATTTCACTGGTCAGATCAGTCTCTAGCTTTTTAATAGTTGTTGAGAACTGCGCTCCTTTACACAATGTGAAACTTTTTACAGTGACCTGCTCCAGGAGCTTCCGCTTCTTGTAATCATTCCTGACGTTATCAGCTAAGGTGTCTATGCCCTTATTTATTTCAATCAAGTGTTCTTGTACAATGTCTGTGATGGTGTCCACTTTTTTCTTGACTAACGGCACTGCACCTGATTTGTCAATAAGTATCCAGCCAGATGACATTGCTTTGCTAAATCCAACTTTTGCATTTGGAACAGTCTGAAATCCAAATGATATAAATGTTAGTTTTTTAAATGCCATCTTTTGGCTTGTGATTGCAATAAATATACTAAACTTTGATTCACTCGAAATAGTTCTTATCGGCGACCCTGCAACTAACCTTCATAACTTCAGCCTGAGCGATGCCGGCATCAGGAATACTCCTGTACAAAACAGCCTCATGGCTTCCTTTATCCGCAACCAGCTTACCCTCCTCAGTAAGCTCCCATTTAGAACTTTTTGCAGCTTCCGAAACAACCATGTCAAGTGCCTCTAAACTTTTCACAGCACCAACAATTTTTTGATGATCCTCATTGAACTCTTTGGCTAGTTGTAGAGTATCAACTTTATCACATTTGTCTAGGTAATGTAGAATTTTTTCGTTGAGTTCCATTGTCGTATTTATTTTATTTCACTGCGTACCACCTATGGTAAAACTAAAATAAATAAAAGGTTAGTTCTTTTGGTTGGGCCACGAATTCGTAAAACCGAAACTGTGTTTCCACTACAACTCGAATAAAATCACCACATTTTCACACATAGTATTATAATAAAGACAAACAGACAGACAGACAGACAGCGGGAAGCGCGCTGTCTGTCTGTCTGTCTGTTTGTCCCTGTGTATGCTTTGTAAAGATCTAACCATTCAGTACAACTACGTAGGGATTCTGATGCGGGTTTTTAAATAGATAGAGTGATTCAAGAGGAAGGTTTTTATTTTTAGTATATTACCATACCAGTCATGATGACCAGTGTTCGGAAATTAGAGCGCTTATTTACCTAAAGTTGGCAGAGAGACAAAACATAGTGTAGTTAAAACCACCTCTTCCGGGAATTCGAGGGAAGTCCCGGGAATTTCGGAATTTCGCTGGAATTTTATTTAATGATCAAAGTTATGACACTATTTTGTTATTATCCTGACACGTTTTTATTTCAGTAAAATCTTACTGAAAAACGTGTCAGGTGCGTTTAATCTCTGTTTCCAGAGAGCAAAAAATTATATTACAATTTTTTTCGAAAGCATGCGAGTTTTTTGTTTTGCCGTAAGTAATCTTATTCCTAGACAAATATAAGACACTTATATTCCTACGACAGGCAGGTAGTTTTAGTAATGTGATGAAGAAATTTAGTATAGTACTTTACCTACCTTAGTGACTTTTCTACTGACTGTCATTTCTTTTGAAACATTATAATAATATTTCAGATAACTATGACGTAATCCACGGGAAAGAGGTGATTTTAACCACTTCATGTTATGTCTTCTCTTTTAGATAGATAAAATCTTTTAGATAGATAGACTTTAGATAAATAAGCGCCCGAATTTCCTATCACTAGTCATGACCTACAGAGTTGAGACGTGGACACTCACGATAGGGTTGGTTCACCAGTTCAAAGGTAGCTCAGCGAGCTATGGTAAGAGCTATGCTCGGAGTTTCGTTAGCTAAACGTTGTGTAGTACACCCTCCTACCAGGTGGGATGACCATCTGTAAAAGACTGCTGGCAGATTCTGGATGTGACAAGCTGAAGACAGGGTGCTGTGGCGCTCATTAGGGGAGGCTCTCCAGCAGTGGACTAACATGGGCTGATGATGATGATGATGATGACGGTGGTGTGATCTGGGCTAGCTGGTATCGGCGAGTCTTAACATTAATTGGCGTGTCTCGTAGTGTTTTGAGTCTTTCTGTCCTGCAGCCTTATTGTCTAACTTGAAATCCATTACCAGTGAACTTCAAACCGATTACCAGTTGTAGCCCAGTCAGAATGTTGTCGGTATTGTCTAAGGTATTAACTAACTGGTCTTCGGTTTCAGCTATTTACACAATACGAAAGTGACAATCAAAGTCCAGGCTAGGTTTGAAATGCCAAACTGAAGCCGATTACGATTACCAGTTGAGTTAGACAATAGAGCCGCGGGTGTGCCTAAAACGTAATCTGACTTATTCGCGTTTTGATAAAACTTCATTTTGAATTTTGCTATTGGTCTGTAATGGTAATATAATATAACAAAGATAATACCGCATCATCACCTTTTCGTAATACACGTTTAGTTCTTCTGGTAGGTACTGTTTTGTGCATTTGTAATTATTATGGTACTTGTAAATACCTACCCATTGTTCATTGTACCTACTAAGAATAAGTAGCTAAAGAAAAAGTTAGCTAAAAATTTACGGTATTTAGGTCCTTATTAACTAAAATCATTATAACTTGAGAAAATATGAGATGCCACCAATACATTGGGAGCTTTGGCTGGATTTAACTGTTAGTGATTAAAGTTGGGATCACATGATTTTAAAGAAAATTATCTATCAGTGATTGCCGCATCTGTTAAATACAGATCAAGATACAGATACATTGCCAAAGAAGTCAAGTCAAGACCTCAGAAAGTGAAACAGACGCTTGCGCAAAAGATACAGCCCAGCTAGGTTCTCTTGAGCATTAAACAATCATATTGCCACGACCTTTTAACTAAATGAAACCTTGATAGATCCTGGACTATGTACTATTGAATACCTCTAGACTTACCAAAGGCAAGTACTACTCCGACATCCAACCGGTTATACCTCCCCACCCCTGGTTCTTCAAGTTTCGCAAATCTAATACAGTTGTTACTTCAACCATCTGCCATCTCATCTCAGATTAGGTTTTGCATGTAGGTA
Source organism: Eupithecia pulchellata (assembly GCA_963931895.1). Lineage (NCBI taxonomy): Eukaryota > Metazoa > Arthropoda > Insecta > Lepidoptera > Geometridae > Eupithecia > Eupithecia pulchellata. Next base: position 14,154,226 of record OZ007523.1, read on the forward strand.
CTCCAGTATTTCCTCAGACTAAGGAATAAGAGAGTATTTCTAGCGACACTAAGGATTCGGGATCACTCTATATTGTGTGAATGCGGTCTTGAGGATGTACCTATTACCACATTTTCTTTAATTGCCCAATAAGACAATGCTCCCTCTATGATATAACCTTCCCCCTGAAGTCCTTCGTCCTAATTCATCTAAAATAATAATATCCTTTACCTTCTCCCCCTTAATAGTATACTCTTTAAATTTGTAAAAACAATACCTAGTATTATATTATAAAAAGCAAAAATAAAAATAGTTTTATGTATTTTAACATATAATTAAATTTATATGTATAAAATATCTTATTTGCATGACCATTGTGTATTACGCTTTTCATGTTTCGTCCTTCTGCTTATCGTGTTGTCATTATGTTAGTTCCAATCATCTTAATGCCAAATAACTAATTAATTCTGCTAAACCCATTTTTAACCGATCAAGAGTCGCAACGAAAAGCAAGCCGTGCCATAAAAAAAGAAGTTGAAAATTAGGTTGAAGCTTGAAGACCTCCCCTTCCCCTCCCTCAGTCAGTACCCCTGTCCCCTTTGTGGACTTCAGTCAGTCAATCAGAAAAAAAGTTGCGAAATTCAAGAAATAGATCTTTGATTGATCACTCTGCTTTGATATAGAATTGTTATCAAAGTTAGCTGTACTAAGTAATGCTACACCGCCTAATACGCATGACATGACAAATCTTCTACCCTACTATTACCAAAGATATAGTCGTAAACCATGTCGTAAACATACAGTTTTTATAAGTTGCCGATAAGTTTTGTCGCACAAAATACCTACAGTTCTTATATAAATAACAGAGCCTACCCGTGATTGGCTTTTACTCCTTGGTCCACCACCTTATATAGTCACAGTGAGTACCTAACTACTTAGTAATAATAACCATCCATTGCACTGCCTTCCGTAGAATAAGACATTTCTGTGCCGCCGCACATCACACGCAGTGTCGCTGTCGCCGGGTCCTGCAAATTAAATGGTCTGTGGAGAACCTGCACAGGTTCTTGTGATATTATTCATAAGTGAATCCTACTATTTTTTCTCTGTCTGTGTGGGTAGATAGGTATTTAAATGTGTGGCAGTGGCATTCCTCTATTTAAAAGATACCTATCTCATTTAAGGTTTAAATATAATAAAACATTTTTTTTTAAATATTTTCAATGAATAAATAATAAAATAAACAAATAATGCCGGACAATCCCCACAGCATAGCATAGGCAGTACAATAGTTATAATTATACAACATAACAATAGAGAAATCAAACCATAAAGGTAAAATATTGTGAAGAAAAAATATTAATGTAATGTTTATGTGCGAAACATGCCACTTTATCCTAGATACTTGACTGGATCACTTAAATTCCACACCTAATCTTAATCAACATTAAAATGTGACAACAATATACATATTCCACTAAAATATTGTGAACTTCCAGATGTCTCGTCTGAGTATAGTTATATTTGGAGCGACTGGATTCACGGGCAAGTATGCCGTGCTGGACATGGTGCGCATAGCCAAGCTGCACCCGGGCCTGACGTGGGGCGTCGCCGGCCGGAGCCAGTCCAAGCTGGAGAGTGTCATGCAGGAGGTGGCAGCCAAGACTGGTAGGTATTGATGCTTTATTCATTCATTCATTCAGGTAATAAAAAAGTTTACATTAAGTTTCGGTTAGAAGTCCCTGAACTCTGTGTCTAGTTAAACCTAAATAGGCTTTTAGGTTTAACTAGACACAGAGTTCAATAAAAGTAATATAACTATTATAAGGTAGGTAAGTATTATATTAATCTAAATACATAAGTAACATTCTTTTAAATTATTTTCGAAAAATATGTAAAGTAAAAAAAAAACGGAAAACTAAGAAAAACCCATAAATATCGGCAGCAATTTTAATTGCTTGTGTTAGAACAACCTGATATTTTTTTATCTTTATTGACACCCCTGTGGCACGGTGGGCTATCCGCTTGCGACGCAGGGGTTTGCAGGTTCGATTCCCGCCTTGGGACAAATATTTGTTCGAACTTCAAATATTTGTTCAGGCTGTTCTCTATGTATGTGTATATAACATATAACACTAGCTCTATGAATATCATTAATTATTATATTAAGCCTCTACTTCTTTGCCTTACAAAGGTGGCCAGTAGCTGTTCGCATAGACCTAATTCAACTTTACTCAAGTTGAATTAGGTTTACACCTACTTAATTCATTCCACCACTATGATGCTGTTCTCTATTAGATTAATTATTCGTCTAATAGGGAATAACGTGATCGGCGGCGCTCTATGTGTTAATCTGCTAGGCAGACACACGAAGTAGGTTAAGTGTATTTAACTAACTAAAACAGCAACCAACGTTATTCTTATTAGTATTAAGTCGCGTGTTATTCCGCGTTCCGTGCTAGTAAACACCCATACTATACCTACTTTCGTTTCTACATGAAGCATTAGCGTATGGTATGCGATACGCATGTCCCAGTAGATAGGTACATTATCTGATTTCATTATCTACTGGTACGGACCTAACACCTTGCAATGATATCTGCTGCACTCTGCTTCGCACGCTATATTCCCTCTCTACTCCCATCTCCTATTTCAACCCTTCGAGATTATTTTTTGAGAAGAAAAGTGATACCTAGATTGTATCTTGAAGAAGGGCACAGCCCGTGCCCTTCTTCAAGATACAATCTAGGTATCTCCGATTTATTAAGATCCATTCAGCCGTTTGAATCGAGATGTGGTAAGACACAGTGTAAGTCTCGCAATCATAGGTATTATATTTATAGGTAGGTATATAGTGGATGCATCATTCCTTTTCTCAAACATAAAGATAAAACTCGCTGCCGAAGCAAGCAAGCTAGACTCTGACCTGTGAAGCAACCTAACCAGCTTCTATTACGTACCGAGTTGGGTCAAGGCTAGGTTAGATTTAATGATCATTGCCTATGACAACTATAATTTTATCGATTTTTAAACGTAGGTATGTATGTATTGTAAGTACCTACTTGCAAACCAGTTTTGCATACACTGAACGATCAAATGAAATGCACTATCCTCACAACAGATTCTCATAACAGAAATTCTCTGTTCTGTGGTACTATCAGTACCTTCTTACTTTTTGAAATATTTTGAAAAGAGTTTACCATTGTGCCATAATCCCCGTTTGCAGAGCGACCCATCTGAAATGTAAGCATCAACTATTTTGGAGTACCTAGCTTTGATAATAAATTATTATTGAGAAGCCTCTCACAGGTACCTACCTCTATATTACCTACGTATTTGTATATAATTGAATTGACGAACGTTTGTGGACACGCGGCGGCGGGCGGCGGCGGCGGCGCGGCGCGGCGGCGGCGCACGATTTACACTAGCCTTGACGTTTCTTGTGTATTTAGTAATTTGTACGTTAATATGATAGATACATAATAACATAATTATAATCAGACAGATCTGAAGTTTAAAATAACTATAGATTAAGTTGAAACTTACGACACAAATTTTGAAAGATAAGTATTTATTGCATGTTTTTTAATTAAATTAATAAATAATTCCGAGCAATCCACACAATATCATCTAGCCTCAAGTTAGGCAGAGCTTGTGTTATGGGTATTAAGATGACTGATACGTATGTACGTAACACAATATTATTACATTTATCAATATTTTGTATTATACATAGAAAGCGACCAGAAAAACCTGAACAAATAACTGCAGATTGTAAATATATTTGTCCCGAGGCGAGGATCGAACCCGCAACCCCCTGCGTCGCAGGCGGACCTTCGCCCATCGCGCCACAGAGGTCGTATTTAGGTTGATCATGCCCGCATTATTGAATTTGACGACAGGAATCGGAAGTTCAGGTGTTCTGGTCGTGATCTATTTAGAGGTATAATAAAAAAATCTATGAAATAATATTTTATTATGTATATATATATAGTCGTCTCGTCTAGTACCCATAACACAAGCTCTACTTAGCTTGGGACTAGGATTCTGTGTGGATTATTATTTATTGACGACTGCCTCCAGCAAAACGAATAAATAAAAATGTGTTAATTCCAGGCGAAAATCTATCCCACATCCCGATGATAATCGCTGAGGTGTCAGATGAGAAGTCTCTGCGGGAGATGTGCTCGCGGGCGAAGGTGATCGCCAACTGCTGCGGCCCGTACCGTCTCTACGGCGAGCCCGTGGTGCGCGCCGCTGTCGAGGTCGGCGCACACCTCGTCGACATCACTGGCGAGCCGCAGGTATAAAAACTACATTTGCTCATGCTGTGCCACGCTTAAATTAATAAACACTAGGCTTAAGTCGTTTTTAATTGTATTTTTTAAGCTATGTGATTTTATTGGGAGTCCTATATAAATAAATTAATATACACCAATACAACAGTATCTCATTAGGAGCTTTTGACATGAAATTATGATATGAAAATGTGAACAATGTGCAGCAAAATCGTTATACCATACCATACACCTAGAATCAAGTAGGAATAGTCGCCCAGGAATTTATCTGTGCAACAATATTACAATTTTTTATTTGTATTTATTGAAAATTAATGACCTGCTCTGCCTACGCACTGAGTGCAATGCTGATACAAAAAATATCTTATTTATTTAATCACAATAATCAGTAGTCACAATCATAATCTATTCAATTTGAAATCATCAACATATTACTATATTAGCTAGGTAATGCTGTGTCAATAGGCATGATGACAGTAACTAAATATCACTGGAAAATTATTTATTTCTTTATTAAAACTTGGGTCATGGAATACAAATCACGCATTAATTTTTTTATTAGGAGTGAGATTGATGTTTATTTATCTCTCTTGCCGGAAATAGCTTCGAACGATTTCTCAAAAATAGACACCCTGTATTACCTGTTAGATTCTGGTTGTTGATAGGGATCAATTTGACAAAGAAAATATTACTAAAATGAAAGGAAATCTTATTTTCTTTAAATCCATGCCATGACACCTTTAACGACTTTTCTCTAACACTCGTGTTAAAGACTTGACCGTCCTTTTCAAAACACCACCCTCTATGTATATATAGGCTGGTTTTTGAGAAGTATTTACTATGTATAGTAAAAAGTTTGTTTATTTCCAGTTCATCGAAACAATGGCGCTAAAATACTCGGAGCAAGCTCGCGCGGCCGGCGTCTACGTAATAAACGCGTGTGGCTACGACTCTATTCCCAACGACATGGGGGTGATATTCCTGCAGCAACAGTTTGGAGGTAAATTGAATTGTTTCACTTAGAGTGGCCAGATCTTAAAATAAATAATGCTGGACAATTTATGTACATACACTGTGCATTAGCTAGCCCCAAGGTTTGCTTGTAAATATATTAAAATTATATTTATAGATTAGAACTGAGATTCGAAAATGGAATTTTCACTTATAAAGAAAATTACAATAAAATAACCAAATTCACCAAAAGCTCAAATCTTTATAATTGGGCTAACTGCAGACTAATCCAAACAAACTACGGGTAGCTCAACTGATTCATATCACTACCAGTCGGGAGGGACCCCAAGGCGCTGGCTGCATACCTCGCTGTTTTGAAAACTAATTTGAAATATGTTTTAATTTGTTTATTAAAGACTAGCTGTCCGCTTAGGCTTCGCACGGGTATTTACAATAAAATAATTTTTCATGCGGAACCCTAATTTTTTGAAATGTAGCCTATGCCCAGCACGGAAAAGTAAGGATTCTAATGGCGAAAGAATTTTTGAAATCGGTCCATAAGTTTCGGAGCCTATTCAATTCAAACAAACAAACAATCAAATCTTTCCTCTAATATAATATACTAGCAGCCCGTCCCGGCTTCGCACGGGTATTTTAAAGAATTTTAAGTTATTACATACACACGTTAGATAAAGTAGTTTATTATTGAAGTTTTCATAGGGATCAATAACTTTAAAAATATTCTATAGCCCATCTATAGCCTATGATTATCATTCTAATGATGATTTTTTTTCCAAAAAGGTCTAGTTTCGGAACTTATTCAATTCAGACCACAAACAAACAATAAAACCTTTCCTTTTTAAAATTGTACCTTTACCTCCTTTACTTATCTATACTAATATTATAAAGAGGAAAGATTTGATTGTTTGTTTGTTTGTATGTTTGTTTGTTTGTTTGAATTGAATAGGCTCCGAAACTACTGGACCGAGTTAAAAAATTCTTTCACCATTAGAATCCTTAATTTTCCGTGATGAACATAGGCTATATAATATTTTCAAAAAAGTTAGAGATCCGCATGGAAAATTCAATAATTGAACCGTGCGTTGTATATTCAAACTCTTTTTCTATTATGGCGCGTCAGAATAGAAAAAGAGGTTGAATAAGCGCACGGTGCTTGCTTTTTCTCTACGGCCAGTGTCAGTTATGGAGTGTCGAGTCAATGTCAAAAATCCCAATGCTGTTAAAAAAAGTAAGGGGTCAGTACGAAAAATGTGAAACCCATTGTGTTAGTGTGTATAATTTCTGAAATTTTTGTTTAATACCCGTGCGAAGCCGGGCCGGACCGCTAGTATTATTATAAAGAAAAACAGGGAGAACTCGGAGAACTTTATTTTTTGGCATTGACTTTTTTCTCACACCGCTATAACGCCTACATCGATTGTTTTTCTGAGCATACATCGCATGATTCCAATCGGTCCCTGCCCGTGGTCCACCTACATAGTACACCTGGCTGTACCAGGGGCATTTTTTTCTTCCCGTGGTCCACCTCAAGATAACTGGGTGTTCCACGGGAAAAAAAAACTTTCCATGGTCCACCTTAGTTCACCTGGCTGTACCAGGGGCATTTTTTTCTTTCCGTGGTCCACCTGTATTTTGGGTATACAAACTTTACATTACCTACCTACTTAAACAAACTTTTTACATTATTTTTTCCTTTTTTTCGTACTGACAGACAATGTCTATCACACGTCATGGTGAATCGTAGGTACATTATTTTTCTGTTTTCTATATCGTATTTCGTCTATGTAATTTCGTATTTTTTATTATAACGACAGAAAATGAATTGCGAAGAAGATGTTACATTCATTAAAAGAAAAGGAGGTACCGTCCTCCTACATAATGGTTTCCAATTTTACAAAGTAAAAGATTTTAAAAACGGCTCAAGTTTGTGGCGATGTTCCACTTATAAAAAAGACAATTGCAGAGGAAACATAATCATCAAGGTGCGTTTTTATTTAATATATCAGCAATCACGGTCGGTACTTCTACTAAAAATATAATCACGTATCTACCACCATCAGTCCGATCGAAGTAAACCGTATTATAATCCTTATTCCTTTATGCAACAAACATTTCAAATAGTAGGTACGTGTATCAGTTTTTCTTGACTGTATTAAGGTATTTTGACGTGATAACGTCTATTAAATCGATGAACATGGGTAGCATGTTCAATAAGATGTCGCGTTGTGGACGAGGTTGTCATGAACAACGACTGAAGCACGGAAGATTAAAGTTCTAATTTCGTCTAATAGATAGCGTTCTTAGCTAGAATGAATTTGTATGTAAAATAAATCAAGTACGGGTAAATGACGTTATCACGTAAAGTTATCGTTCCTAAACCGACTTTAGAGACAACCATTTTTTTATTATGTACGTAGGTTAACATAAGAAAATTACCTCTAGGGTATAATTTTTTAACATAAACTATTTTGTTTTAGGACAATCGTATGATCGTATGACCACTCTTGCTCACCCAATTTAGCTAAAAACCTTATTGCAAAAGAATTTGAACGATTAAAGGAAAGCGTCAAAGATGGTATTGACTCGGTACCCCAACTGTATAATGAAATGGTGTCAACAATTCAAACAAGCACTTTCGATATGGTAGCCGATGTACCGTCATTAACTAGCTGCCAGCATAGTTTATATTCCGCCAGGAATAAATCATTAGGTATCAAAAAATCTGTATACAAAAACTTCAATGAAGTTTGCGTGCCGTCTAAGTTTACTGATTTTATACTAGCTGATTATAATAATCACGATGGATCACGCATAATCGTTTTTTGTTCTCAAGTCAATAGAGAAAAACTTTCAGAAGTTGTCGAATACTTCGCCGATGCTACCTTTGATACATGTCCACCGCCATTTTATCAATTGTATACTATTCATGGCGATGTGGGAAGTACTATAACCGCAACAAAAACCGTGCCATTGATTTACGCGTTAATGCCTGATAAAAAACAAGACACGTATAAAATTGTCTTTGAATTAATTAAGGCACAGCTACCCGGTTTTAAACCATGTAAACTACACTGCGACTATGAGATAGCCGCTATTAACGCTGCACTAGAAGCCTTTCCAGGAGTTATGCTGGTTGGATGTTATTATCACTGGTGTAAGGCAATATGGAAAAAGTCCAAAAAATTAAGCCTTAAAAGTAAAACAGAAAAAAGATTAACTGGGCTTATTTCGGCTTTGCCACTTTTACCCAAAGAATACATTACAGAAGGTCGAGAGTATATACAAATGGAAAGCTTACATAAACCAAAAATGGTAAAGTTTTTAAAATACATTGACAGCTTTTGGATGACAAAGAACTTCATTGACATTTTATGCGTCTTTGGCCAGAGACATCGCACGAACAACGTAACAGAATCTTACCACTCACAATTAGGTAAAAAAATAAGAAAATATGAAATCACTGTCACACGCCTGCTAACAGTGCTAAAGGCGCTTGAAAGCAAGTCTTTTATAAAACAAAGGAAAAGGATTTATACGGATAACGATGATGACATACTATTTGTACAAATGCAATTAATTAACAAAGAAATTTCCACAGGAGTGGCGTTGGAAAAATTGCGTTAAGGACATTTAAGTATATTTTTGGTTTGCAAAAGGGCGTTTTAAGTTTTTTTATCTTTAGATATGTTAAGTTAGCAAACAAGTAAAGATGTTGGTTATTATATTTTTGTGTTTGAATCATGTAATCAACAACAATATTTCTTAATACTGCACTACCTCTGTTAGTAATCATCGGATGCAAGATCGGTCGGTAAATCCAAGATTCAAATAATAATCAAATAAATCCAAGATTCATAAGAATAATCCAAGTCATAGAAAACGGGCTTTTTCGGTCAAAATTGTCAATAAATATTGAATTGACAGTACATTCATTGTCAATTTTGACCGAAACATTTTCCATGATTATCTTGCATTTGAGGCAGTTTCTGCTACACCTGATAGAAATTATTAAGTATTCTCTAGGTGAACCACGGGCAATACATTTTTAAAACCAAGTACGTAGGTGAACAACGGAAAGAAAAAAATTCCCGTGGAACACCCAGTTATCTTGAGGTGGACCACGGGAAGAAAAAAATGCCCCTGGTACAGCCAGGTGTACTATGTAGGTGGACCACGGGCAGGGACCGGTTCCAATCTTGGAGTTTTTATATTTTTTGTCATTGAGTTTCCTCTCGCACCCCAGTAACGAATTGTGATGTCTATGACAATTCATAACTGACACTGGCGGAGTCGTCGTAGCAAAAGCGGTGCCATAAAAAAAGAAGTTGAAGTTGATTCACAGCAAAAGCGAGCAGCGCAAAAAAAGAAAAAAAAAGAAGTTTATGTATATCGCTATGGTTTTATTATTGAAGGTTTTATACGGATCTCTAACTTTTTTGAAAATTAATGTTTTGAAACTTACGCGATCTGAACACATAATGATTAGTAATTAACGGGTATTTATCGCGTTTCTTCTTCCTCCTTTCTTCTTCTTCTTTTCTCGACGTTTCAACAGGTTTGCACTCTGTCGTGGTCACGAGATGACTGGAGTATTGGAGCTGCCGCCGCCTTTTATATACTAGCGTTACTCACACGTACACACACTCGGACGACACACTACACTAACAGTGTCCGTGACGCGCTGAGAAGCCGGTCTGCGACGAGTGCACTTAGCTAACACTGGATTCCATGAGGCAGAGAGTCTGAAACCGTCTTCACGATTGAAATTAGGATATTTCTTAATTTCAATCGCTTCCCGAACCATTCTCTTGTAATAATGCCTTTCATTACAGATGACTTGCGGTTTGTGTAATTCAATCCAGTGATTGGGTCCTGAGTCTACTATGTGCTCAGCTATTGCCGACTTGATTACTTGTCGATTTTTGACCGCTGCTATATGTTCCTTAACACGTTCCGCTACCGTGCGTTTAGTCTGGCCGATGTAGGCACGACCGCAGCTGCAATCGATCTTGTAGACTCCAGGAACTTGCAAGGGTACTACATCTTTCGGTGTTCGTAATGTCTTCGCCATTTTAGTAAGTGGAGTGTAAACCGACTTGATTGAAAACTTTTTAAGAAGGTTTCCAATTTTGTCCGTCACCCCTTTGGCCGTCCGGCAGCTCCAATACTCCAGTCATCTCGTGACCACGACAGAGTGCAAACCTGTTGAAACGTCGAGAAAAGAAGAAGAAGAAAGGAGGAAGAAGAAACGCGATAAATACCCGTTAATTACTAATCATTTTTTGAAAATATTTTATAGCCTATGTTCATCACGGAAATTTTAGGATTCTTATGGTGGAAGAATTATTCAAATTGGTCCAGTAGTTTCGGAGCCTATTCAATTCAAACAAACAAACAATCAAATCTTTCCTCTTCATAATATTAGTATAGAAGTTACCGATTGTTATAGGTACAGTGAACAGTGTAGAGTCGTACATGAGCTCTGTGATACCCGATAAGTACCGCTCTCAGGCCGCGAAGGAAGGGATCATAAACTATGGCACATGGGAATCATTAGTACTGGGGTAAGTTATGAATAAATAATAATAAATAATGCCGGACAATCCACACAGCATCGCCTAGCCCCAAGCTAAGCAGAGCTTGTGTTGTGGGTACTAGATAACTGATATACATAATAAATATACGAGTACATACATAGATACATATTTTTATCATACACTAGCGGCCCGCCTCGGCTTCGCACGGGTATTAAACAAAAATTTCAGAAATTATACACTCTAAAACGATGGGTTTCACAGTTTTCATATGGATCTTTACTTTTTTTAACAGCATTGGGGTTTTTGACATTGACTCGACATTCCAAAAATGACACTGGCCGTAGAGAAAAAGCAAGCACCGTGCGCTATACAACCTCTTTTTCTATTCTGACGCGCCATAATAGAAAAAGAGGTTGAATATACAGCCCACGGTTCAATTATGGAATTTTTCATGCGGATCCCTAACTTTTTTGAAAATATTATATAGCCTATGTTCATCACGGAAAATTAAGGATTCTAATGGTGAAAGAATTTTTTAACTCGGTCCAGTAGTTTCGGAGCCTATTCAATTCAAACAAACAAACAAACAAACAAACATACAAACAATCAAATCTTTCCTCTTTATAATGTTAGTATAGATAGAAAACGACCAGAACACCCTGAACAAATATTTGCAGATAGTACAAAAATTTGTCCCGAGGCAGTAATCGAATCCGTAACCTCCTGCGTCGCAGGCAGACCTTCGCCCACCACGCCACAGAGGTCGTCAAAGTACGGTATTTATTACTGTTCCGCTCGCGGTACCTGAATACATAGTCAACTTGTCTCCGGGATAATATTCCTTTGTATGAGTTAAGGCGCATACAGCACTAAACTAGCGCCACCACCTACTTTATGTTATTATTCTGTTTAACAAAGGAATTTTCAAAAATCCATCGTCCAGTTTGTGATACCTATCATAAGCTTTTTTTTAATGCCTCTGTAATAGTTTTATTCTATTTAGTTTAGGAAGAGATACGAAATTTCGTATGCGCCTTAAACGGATGAATAGTTCCAGGGATAAGTATATTATTAAAAGTCGGCGCACGGTTAGGTGTGCAATAAAGAATTTTCTATCTATCTATCTACGCTGTCACTAATCCAGGCCTCCAGTATCCGAAAAACGACCCCTTTCGTTTTTCGTATACTGTAGGCCTGGATTTGTGACAGCGTACATAATTATATGAAACATGATTCGTCGAGTGCTACTCGTAGTGTAACTCGCTCGATTTTGTACTTAAACAATTAAAGTTAATAAAATGTAAGGTAATTAAAGAAGAATGATAACCAACTATTCTTCTTTAATTACCAACGGGTTTTCTTATGTTTTTAGTTAGAAATAAACGTATTTGTTTTGTATGGTAACTTACAGATTGGCGCATTACGACGAGCTGAAGCCGCTAAGACAGAAATTGTACCCGGAACGGATGCCTACGTTCAAACCTAAGCTGGAAAAACGGTACGATAACTAAGAGAACGTAGCCATACTAGCATTAAACCCCCCCCAATCCCCTCCCTCGGTGACCATCGGTTTTAAATGCCAAGACAGAAAAAGCCCCCCTAGTTTTCACGTAGTAGGTAAATATGTATTTGTAATGAACGAATGGTATATGAACTATATAAACTGACTTATTTCGCTAGGTCACAAGTTTAGTCACGTTGCGCAAAAATTTGGGGACTTTTTAAAATGGTTTCATAATGTGATATAGTTGTCCTAGTCCTTTTTAAAATGGTATTGAGTGCAACGATGGATGGATAAATTAAAAGGAATTAAATTAAACTTTGCAATTAAAAATAAATATTTACGTGCAGCTCTAAAAGGCGCGATATTCCCCAAGAGGATGTTGACTACGTGGCGAAGACGTAACTCCTCTTAAACGGGTCACGTAGTAGTAGAGACGGGTACGTTCCGTAGATCACTTTTGAATTATTCCTCCATTCAAATTTTACCCACGCGTGGGTAGCTAATTTGCAAAGTTTTTTTTCTCTAACCTAATTAACTCCTGAGCCTCCCAAAAAGTTTAAGTTCATTAAAAAACACTCAACCGAGAATATATACTTGAACTTATTAGTTTCTATAGTTCATATAGGCTCGTATTTCCTAAAAAGACCCTTAAACCAACTTAATAACTATAATTTTAAATCCAGGTCTGTGACCATTATATGTATCATTGTCACGCAGGTCTGTGATCCACAAAGGCGAGGTCGGCGGCTGGTGCCTCCCGTTCATGGGCGCGGACAACTCGATAGTGTACAGGACGCAGCGCACTCTGTTCGAAACGTCGGGCCGTCGGCCGGCGCAGTTCAAAGCCTATTTGGATGTCGGTTCGTGGATCTACGCCGTTCTTGGACTCCTGGCGGCTGCGGGGATATATCTGCTCACTAGGTATCTATCACTTACATCATCACCATCAACAGCATATAATAGTCCACTGCTGGACCTTTAGGCCTCCCCTGAGCGCTATAGATGGCATTATTTATCATTTGGGTGTTATTGCCCATAATCCCCACGCTGGACATGCGGGTTGGGGATCGCAGTTCGGTGGAGTTGTTCTGCAGAGGGCGCTGTTGCCCGCCCCCCGATGTGTGTCCCTTAGTCGCCTCTTACGACACCCGCGGGAAGAGTTGGGGTGGTGCAATTCTATGCCGGCACCACACGGCCCTTCACTTAATTATTTATTAATAACATAAGAATCTTACATGTCGAGAAAATAGCTAATTGTATTAAGTCTTATCTTGTTTAATAATTATTACTTTTAATAATTATTTTCTTCTTTTTATGTTATACTAGCGGTCCGCCCCCGCTGCGCACGGGTATATGTATTACAAAAATGTAATTTTTCACGCGGAATAACTTTTTTGAATATATTTTATAGCCTATGTTGAGATGTGATCGTTAAAATCCCTAGATTGGCTATTTGTCCAACATGATTTATTTGATATATTTTTTGAAGCATCTCGACCGAAAAAAACTTAAATATTTTTACTGCTCTTCAATTTTTATAGTGATGCAATAGTCGAAAGGAGGCCAATATTCATAAAGGTAACTTTTAAATCATTTCGTACCCGAGAGGTCCAAGTGAAAGCGAGATTACAAATAAATACAAAACAATAATGAAACAATCAGATCATGTGTTGCGTTGTTGTGTTGGTGTGTTGTGCGTGCGTGTGGTGAGTTTGTAACTTATGATTCCTCAAGGCACCAGTCTCATAAGAGTCTGGGCAACGGGAGGCCATGTGAGTGTTTGTGTGTTGTGAGTGTGAGTAATTACTGTGTAACAATTCTCCCGATGCACCAGTCTCATAAGTGTCTGGGCAACGGGAAGCCATGTGAGTGTTTGTGTGTTGTGTGGTGTGAGTGTGAGTCATTATTGTGTGATTAACGATTCTCCCGATGCACCAGTCTCATAAGAGTCTGGGCAACGGGAAGCCATGTGAATGTTTGTGTGTTGTGAGTGTGAGTAATTATTGTGTAACTATTCTCGCGATGCACCAGTCTCATAATTAGTAAAAAGTAAAAAATATTTATTTGACTAAGAAAAGTTTACATCTTTGTATGATCTAATGTGCTTAACAAACTACTTAGGTACAGACAGAAGCATTAATTGGTAACCCCCTCACAGAATATGTCATAGTTATCATTCAGTAGCATGTAGGTTCAAACCCGTGAAGATTTATATATTCATTTTAATTTACATTATTTTTTATTTTTGTTTTTTTATAAAGTTTGTTTAATTGTTTAAATAAAAAACAAATGTTTTTTTCAACACCTACATTTCTTTTATCAGGAGTAACGATACTGAAATTTCAAGCCAGTATCACATGTAACTATGGTGTAGTGGTTAGTGTAACCGAGATTCTGTCATCGCACATCGTAATGATCGTCATCGAATCCTTGCAGTGGATGTTTTTGTTTTTTAACTACTACTTAATTTTAGTAATGTAATGACATTTATTTATGTGTAATAGTGAAGTTTTTGTCTATTAGTATATATTTAAAGTAATTGATAAATTATAACAATAATAATAATTTCAGGTAAACAATTACGTTTATTTTTTTCAAAAATTTGCCTACACAAACAACAACACAAAAAATTTAATTAATGTTTTATTTTATTATTTAGCCTACTTACAAATAGCTTCCTATCCTGAAAAATAATATTCCATTTTCGATTTAGTGCTCGAGAATACACATGTTTTCATTAGATTTTCGTTTACTTTGCTAATCTAATGAATTAAACAATTTGGATCTCGTGTAAATCATGGAATACTAAATAATCAGGTAGTTTTGAAAATAAATGAGGTCAAATGGAGTTTTTCTGACAATGTTAAAAGGTAAAATTACATTAGGGTTTAGTAGGTAGTGATATTTATCGTCCTTTATATTTAATGATACTTATCGCTTAATAGCGTAAGGGCTAACGGATCGGATCTCAATTTAAAACTATTTGACCCCACATATTTTCGTCCTTTAGGTCCGAACTTTTAGATGTCCAAGAAATAACAGTAATGCCTTGTAGAGATGAACAACCCTTGAGAAACCATCCGCGTACGATGCACTGCACAATTATCATAGACAAAATAAATTTGGGCTTCTGGATACGCGATCCGCGTAGTAACCTTCAACACTTTCAAGCTCGTCATTCATGCGCCCAGTTATTTTTACTATATCTCCAGGACCCATAGAGGATATCCATCTCCAAAACCTAAAAAGAAAAAAAAAGTCAACTGTTATACTTAATGTTAATTTAGTTCGTGTAAATACTAACTTGTTAAAAATATCATTATTATGATGAAATAATCATAGATAAAGGTGTTCGAATTTGTTGAAAATTATCAGTATTATCACTTACCTAAAGTTATTCATGCCCTACGATGGAGTTCAGCAGACAGTCCTATTTTTGCTGCTCGATAATTGTGTAAGTATATCAGCTGCATGCAAATGCCTTCTGTTGATGTTGATATCAAATATTGTTGAGCAGTAGAATGAGTGGATGCAAAAGGCGAACTAGTCTGAATGTCAACAATATTATTGTGGCGACTTCACTGATTTGTAATACACTCCTGTTGTTTATCTGCCATTGCTTCTTACATTCACATCCCCACATTACACTTAAGCGCACGGTTTTTATCTGTAAGACAACAAATCAATACTTAAATGAAGTTAAAGATAACAAGGTTTTACTAAAAAAATATGTATTTGTTTCGTAATGATTATGACACAAGAATAATAAGTTGATAACTTACCGTAATTAGCTAACGAGCAATCTCCTGGTTACTCATTTGCTGTTCGAATAGCACCGCGATCTTAGTTCTCACAAAATTCTTAATTTGCATAATTTCCTTCAATATTCTTCAATTCATTTATGATTCAAACCAGTAGTCAAGACTAGAATTGAGTATGGCTAGTGACTTTTCATTATTCACCAAGATTATATTTAAATCTACCCTCAAATACTTCTTTTTTTTCTTATCCAGTGTAAAAGAGATCTCATAAATAAAAATCCGCTGTCGAACACTAATAACATAAAATTTCGACGCTCTGATAACTGGTTCGTTGGTTTAGTTGGTTGGTGTGTGCATTACTTGTCATGTGAGCGATTTGGATGTCTGGTTCGATTCCCACTGGGTGTTACGTTTTTGTTTCTTAGTATTTGAGTAAAAGATTTGTAAATCGTACAGTGATTTGCAATGTAAACTTTAGCTATTAGGGGGGTTACCAATTAATGCTTCTGTCTGTACCTATGATGTATATAAAGTTATTTCTGATGGCACCCTCACTAGGCTAGGCCTGTATCGAGGGAGCCTACAAGTACGACTTATCAAAGTATTTTATTGTCCGGTTTACGGATATAACTAACATCGTCCTCGTCTTCCCAGGTCCTCCCACCTCCGGCGCGTCCTGCTGGCGCACCCCCGCGCCTGCACCCTCGGCATGGTGACCCGGCGCGGACCCTCGGAGGCCGTCATGAACAACACGCGGTACTCGGTCACGCTCGTGGGCCGCGGCTGGGCGGACGGCGCCCCAGACACACAGCCGCCCAACACGACGGTGCACGCTAAGGTAACCCACCGGTTTGCCTTTTTATTTATTTACTAGCGGTCCGCCCCGGCTTCGACGAGTGTTTAACAAAAAATTTAATTTACATGAGGAACCCTAATTTTTTTGTAAATATTTATTAAGTAACTATAGTAATTAACACGATTTAAAAAAAACTAAATTAATCTAGTTACTAAGATTAAAACACGTCATTATTTATAAATAAATAATAATAAATACGTAATAAGTTAAAAAATAACAAAACTAGCGGTCTCCCCCGGCTTCTTGTTTATGTAGGTGCTTATTTTGTAAGCCTAAAGAAATTAAAGTTATTGAATCTGAAATCTGAATCTTCGCACGGGTATTTAACAAAACTTGAATTTCTATGCGGATCGGTAACTTTTTGAAAATATTCTATAGCCTATGTTCATCACGGAAAATTCAGAGTTCTAATGGTGAAAGAATTTTTCTTATCGGCTCAGTAGTTTCAAAGCCTATTCAATTCAAACAAACAACCAATCAAATCAAATAATTTTTTCAAAAAACTTAGGGATCCGTATGAAAACAGTGAAACCCAACGTGTTGGTGTGTATAATTTCTGGAATTATTGTTTAATACCCGTGCGAAGCCGGGGCGGACCGCTAGTCTACCTATATCCCTGTATAGTGTGTAATGTAGGTATGATATTGTCTCGCAGGTGTCGGGTTTGAACCCCGGCTACGGCGCCACGGTGTCGGCACTGCTCTACTCCGCCATCACTATACTGGAGGAGAAGGACAAGATGCCAGCCGAGTAAGTACTTACGTACAGTGCGCGTCAGAATTACATAAATAAATAATGCCGGACAATCTACACAGCAGCATCTAGCCCCAAGCTAAGCAGAGCTTGTGTTATAGGTACTAGATGACTGATATACATAATACAATATTATTACATATATAGTATTTTTAGGGTTTTGCCATCGGTTGCAAAACCCTTATGAAATCGCTTTGGGTCTGTTTTGTGTTTTGAATCCTTAATATCTCAGAAACTACTGCAGCTATTGACTTGAAATTTGAAATAATAATACATTTTGTGCGCCCGCACATATTTATAGAAAAATAAATGAAAATAAATGAAAAATCAAAATGAAGATTTTCCATACAAATTTTGAAATCGAAATTTTAAATGGAACGTACAAAGTCGAAAGTGGTATCAAATGAAAGGTACTCGTTTGTAGATTTCAAAATAGTTTTTGAAATTTCGTTAGATTTCATACTTTTTTAAATATTTTGAAAATGGTAAAAAAAATGACCGTTCCCCCCCCCCTATCTCCGAAGATTGCAGAGCGATCGACGTGATATGTACCAAGTGTTTGTAGGTATTGATCTATATTTTATAGGAAAAATATAGAGAAGTCTGTAAAAATAATACTTTTTGAAATATGGTCAAAAAAGGGCGGGAAAAATTTCTAAAGGGGTGACTACCCCCCCGAGTTGGGTATCAAATGAAAGGTATTGGTTTGTACATTCCAATGCAGTTTTTGAAATTTCGATAAATTTTATACTTTTTGATATATTTTGAAAAAGGTCGAAAAATTGACCGGTACCCCCCCTCTATCTCCGAAGATTGCAGAACGATCGATTTGATATGTACCAAGTTTTTGTAGGTATTGATCTATATTTTACAGGAAAAATATAGAGAAATCTGTAAAAATAATACTTTTTGAAATATGGTCAAAAAAGGGAGGGAAAAATTTCTAAAGGGGTGACTACCCCACCGAGTTGGGTATCAAATGAAAGGTATCAGTTTGTACATTTTAACGCAGTTTTTGAAATTTCGATAGGTTTTATACTTTTCGAAATATTTTGAAAAAGGTCGAAAATTTGACCGTTCCCCCCCCTCTATCTCCGAAGATAGCAGAGTGATCTATATAAAATGTACTAAGCGTTTGTAGATATAGGTCTATATTTTACAGGAAAAATATAGAGAAGTCTGTAAAAACAAAACTTTTTGAAATATGGTCAAAAAACTAATTTTCATACAATGGGGGCTATTTCATTGAGAGCAATATCAAATCAAAGGTATGGATTTCGACAATTCAAAACAGGTTTTAAAAATCGTCTAAGTTTCATACTTAGTGAAATACGTAGAAAAAAGTCGAAAAAATAATTGTAGGTACCAACCCACTTACCTACCCACTAATCTCTGTAGTAACTGTAATAGTAGGGTTCCACAGCGCCTCGAAACCGTTGTTCTCAAAATTTTAAAGTCCATACCCAATGTATTCCACTGCGCTCGAAGAATATTTAGATAATAAGATTATTGAATTCATGAATTCCACCGTGCTCCAAAAAAATATGAGAAGAGTAATGTATCCTGGATAATCCACACAACATCATTTAGCAACAAGCTAAGCAAGCTTGTGTAATTCGTACTACTACGATATCTGTTATACTTAATAAAGTATATATAAGTATCACATTAGATGATTTATTTTTGTGTACGTAGAAAAGGACTAGAACACTCGAACAAATAATCTGCAGATCTTACAAATGTTAGTCCCGAGGCGGGAATCAAACCGCAACCTCCTGCGTTGTAAGCCCACCGCGCTAACAGGTCGTCAATATACGTACCTACCTAAACGACAAAAGTTCAAAACCCTCGGCGCGCGAGTTACACTCGCACTTGTCGTACTTGTTTTTATTACACATAGAAAACGATCAGAACGCCCTGAACAAATATCTGCAGATCGTACAAATATTTGTCACGAGGCGGGAATCGAACCCGCAACCTTCTACTTCTCAGGCGGTCCTTCGCCCACCGCGCCACAGTGGTCGTCATAATATCTTAATTATTTATTATTTTTTACATTTATTTTAAGGTTTATTTAGTACTTATGTTTTCTTGTGTGAGAAATAATTTCTGATAGATTATGAAACCTAGATTTGATTTAGATTTTTTAATTGGAACATAACCCTTTATTATTTATTAAGGGTTATCATCAATTGATACCTTAATACCCATTCGAGTACTTACCTATAGCTCGCGTCACGGAAAAAGAACGCTGGAAGAAAGTGGAAGGGGTATATTCGCGCATGGGTACACTCGCGCACGACAGTACTAGGTATGTTAATATGCTAAGCCTATTTTTAACTAATATTTCGTATTGGTTATTAGAAAAGGTTAGATAAAATTAAAGACATTTTCGATTCAGTTTAGAATGTTTAATCTAATTATAAAAAAAATGTTTAATGTAGCAAATCCATTCATTAGGTCGTCTTGGGTGACGCGAGAACTAGGTAACGACGTGACGATCCTATTAAAATATCAAAGGCATTATTATCTGCCTCTCATTTCATACAACAATATTCTTCAAAAATAATATTTCTTCAAAAAACCTTTTTGTTTACTTTTGTGCGCGACGGTATTTTGACGAGAAAAGTGACGTTAACACAACTTTGAAAGCAAATGTCAACTGACGAACCAATAGCGCACCGGCACGCATGCGCCGCGTGACCCGCCCGCCCCGTGCACCACCGCTACCACCAAACAGACCTAGAAATCGACTTCTGCGCAGGTTCAAGGCCAGCGTTCTTTTTACGTGACGCGAACTATACTACTCGATGCCGAAAGCTTTAGCAAAAACAACTTTAGGGACTGAAAATCATTATTTCGCAAAACTAGTAAGAGTATATTTATTAAAATTTTTATTATACAATTCCATCAAGAAACAGCAACACGATGTGTATAGTGGGTACATTTTAGATGACTGTGATATTTAAACATAAGCATTTTCCTTTCGACAGTCCAAGAATCTGATTCCGTGCATAGCGGCACTTTTTGTTAGGTATTTTAGGATCAGTGCATAGAGGGAATCGAGCATAGCGAAACTAACCGGAGTTTGGATGGAGATTCCCATCGATAGTGAGACATATTCTTAGTGTAGTATCATGCCACGATCATATGAATACTGAACCTAGATAATAATAATAATTCATTTATTTCAGGCAACATTAGTCCAGTACAGGATGGAAAATACTTATAAACTAAGATCCATATTATAAAATATAATATAATGTGCCGTTGTTATAGCGGAGGCGTGTTCACAACGGGCTGCGCGTTCAAAGACACGAGTCTCATCAAGAGGCTCTCGGAGCCCGGGAATAACATGAAGTTTGAGATCATCCACTCTGCTACCAACTAGTTGCTACTAACCAGTTTAGCCCACTGCTGGACAAGGCTTCTCCATCGGGCCTCTGTTGAGTGGCTAGTGTATCAAGTGATATGTCAGATGCACTCTGAGTTAATTTTTAAGTATTTAAAGTATGCGCAACTATTTAGTTACCATAATGTTGGGTACTTGGATTTCACTTCTATTTATTTATTGCTGGTTGGTAAGACCATCCACGACTATGAATTTCCTTGTTGACAGGTGAGTACAATAAAGACTAAATGATATGAAAAATAATTTTTCACGCAAGCAATTTTTGCGCACTATTGTTTCTGAGTAATTCGAGAAAATAATTTTCCGGTGGCAACATTTTTAATTATTAGTCTTAGCCAAATTTTAAGTAGCTTATATTTCTGCACTTCCTGGGCCGAACAGCGGCATTTGTGTGCCCATATAAACCATAGTGCGTACAAATGTTATTTTTCGGGCACAGTTACAGGACAGCGCTCTAATTTTCAATTCAAGTCGACTTCGCGACCCAGTAACGCACACTATTCCGATTCCAAAAATAAAGTTATACAGACAGGAGTCCGTAAAATAATGCAAAATAATGAGCAAAGATAACAAAATCGATTACAACTTCTTCATAAACCGATTCATTCAATAATAAATAGCATCGGTAAAGCATCAGAAGAATACTATTCGATTGTTAGTCGAACTACCAAACAGCAAATAGGTAACTAAAAAAAATGTGTCACACTGTCTATGAAATACTCCATTCTTCAGTTCAGTCTCCATTCGCTGACCTGTTAACAATTAGAGAACTTCATAGTCGTGCATGTAACCAAAGAGCACATAATTGAGAGGACGGGATATAGTCACTTTACCTACCGGCTCTGAGACTCGGTAGGTAAAGTGTATGTGATGTTAGAATGAGGCTAGAAATTAATGAATTAATATTTTAACACCAGTATTAGTGGACCAATTACTATTAATTAAATATATTTAAACACATTTGTGGAAGGATTTTAAGGGATATCTTTAAGTGCAGTATATAAATGAGAGTATTATTGTTTTAAGGGTCATTTTATTTACTAATGGGAAATATGTGTTTGCTTTATCTAAATGTTATGTTAAAAGCTTGTTATACCAGCCATTTTGTATACCAAATGTTTCGCTTTAAGATTCAACATTCTGTTAATATTGTAAGTGAATGTTAATTATTTAAAGTTTAAAAATATATCTTTTATTTTCATATCAATATGTTTTAATTAATTTTTACCCAAAGCTTTTGAAACTATCAGATTATATTTTTCGGATAGAGAATGATGGTAATTAAGAAAAAATAATAAGAAATAAAACTTCATAATGAAAATAGATACAATTAATTTAATAATGAAATTACATTTAATTAGTATCTACATAATTTAAAAAGATTTACATCGTAAAGTCACACGTGCTATGTACACAAGTATGTACATCACATAATGTATTAAAAAAATAGGGACTAGGATCTTCTGTGAGCGACAAATAAAAACTTGACAAAACATTGAAGAAAAAAAAAACAATACTTATGTACAGATAGTTTCTGTGAGACAAAATTATATTACGAGTATTTCTATTTTATATTACGAAGAAGGTGTAGCTAAAATATGCATATTGTAGAGTTAGGTATATTAAATTTCACCAATTTTCATACGCCATTGACACAAAGATAATGAAATAATATTTAAACTTAAATATAGACTTTTAATATTTAATTTAAATTAACTTTAGCGTCCAAAAGTGAATTTACTGGCGCATGCAACAAACGTATAAGATGATACACTAGAAATTATTACTAATGTACGCATTATTTTAATTTTATTTAATTAGTGCCAATGGATAAGCATGGACCAAAGTCGTTTAGGAAGTATTTCGTTTCGTTTCGCAACTTAAAATCTATGCAATGATGCTTTGGTTTAAAAGAAAATGATAAAAAAATAAATAAAAAAAACATTTAAAATCACTTATCTCTAGGGAGCTTATCTAATCCTTATCGAAACAATGTCTCGGATTAACTCAAAATTAAAATGGCTACCTATCTACTTAATGAAGGACTTTATTTATAATCCTATTTAAAACACAAGATATACATAGAACTAAGTATTTACCTCCGTTGAAGTAATTTGTCAATAAACGTGTTTATAAATTGTATATAAATAACGGCCAAAGTATTGCATTCAACATTATTTTAACAAATATAAGTTTAGAATAGCCTATAATTTAGAATCTACAAGTATGGGTTGGTTTTCTCAACGCCGCCGTACTGTGTTAGAGTTGACTTAGGCACTAATACGTTTATTCATAGAGTTGTGATAGCTGCCAAAGTTTAAGTTACAACACTCTGCTACTGTCAACGATGTTGAACCATGCTAGCCTAAACTTTCTTAGAGTCACAACTATAGTAGCGTTATCAGTTATGAATAAACCCGTAATTATTTTTGTTACACTGTACATATTAATTGTCCTTTGAATGATATGAATTTGGCATTTAGATTCACCTCAATATTTCACGAAGTCTAAATATATACCTAGAATAGCCCTGGATTTTCTACTTCACAAACCATCGTAGCACATTCTAGCATCATTGTTCCAATGTTCAATATTAGTGTTGAAGCAAGTTCATAGTTCATGTTTAAAATAAATATAGTCCGTAATACTGTAGCACTAGGATTTAGATTAGTACTAAGTACTCTTATCTTGGCTGTTCTTAACCCGATAATCGTCTTTTGACAAAACGTAGTCCAAACAAGCACTAGTTTAATTCTAGCTCAATCAAACGTCCTTAAAACAACAGCACTAAGGTGGAAAACACTTCTAGCTCGACTCTCGGCTGTTTTCGTTAGACCCGACGTTACCCGAAGCGACTTCGGGAGCGACGATCAATCCTTCTTTTATCCTCTTCTTTTGCTTCATCCGTCGATTCTGGAACCAGATTTTGACTTGTGTCTCGTTCAGTTGCAAGGCGGAGGCTATTTCTATCCTTCTCGCTCTTGTTAGGTATTTGTTGAAGTGAAACTCTTTTTCGAGTTCTGTTAGTTGTTTGTTGGTGAAGTTGGTGCGTCCTGTGTTGTTGAGGTTGAGCAGGGGGTGGGGTATTTGCCCACCAGTGGGCGTGCGCATGCCTTCCTGCGGGCTGCCCAGCACGCCTTGGCTGACGAACTCCGCGGGCGGGATCATTAGTTTTGGAGCTGCAAAGAAAGAGAAGTTCGTTTAGGAGAGAGTTCAAGAAGACTTCAGACTTCTTGGCCTTCAGTAAAAGATCCTATGTAAAAATATATAAGTACCTATAATACATTTATATAAATTCGCAAAGTGGTATCGCCATTGATTTTGAAAACTCTAGTATTATGTTCTCTGTGCTATGGATATGGTCTATCTCTTTGCGAGTTTTAGTGTCCATGTATTTTGTAGCACAATAAAATTATATTATGTCATTCCTAGCAAAATGAAATCGAACTGATGTGGCGAACTCGGAGATCTACCAGACTAGAGAACAAGAAGCCATTGAGTTAACTGCCGGTAGTTTTACTGGCAATATTTAATATCAAGTAGACTGATCAATGCATGCTAGCTTGTTGTAGAAAAGGGCCTCTTCATAGAGCTTTCTTTTATCATCGCTATGTGTTCCAAAGCATATCTAACCAAGTAAGTATAACATATAGGGCGCATATGTTGCTACTTTATAAATAACTTTGAAAGAAAGAAAGTTGGAAAGAAATTTTTATTTAGATTCACAAAATAGGTATATTAGTTATACAACTAAACACGGTGAAACAAAATTGTTTTGTTTCATCGTGTTGTTCAAGTTTGATGGAGTAGTTGCCTAAGTCTAGTTGAGCTTTGTGTACCTATATTATATAGACAATCAGAAATTCGTTGATATTTCATCCACATTCATAATATGTTTCTATTTATTCCATTGTTTGTGATCTTTTAAGTTTAAAGAAAGGAAAACAAACATCAACAAAAAGTTTATGCCAAACTCCATCCATAGATACCTACCCATTGAACCGCGCCCTTTGTTCCCAAGTCACCGGACACAGGTTTGTTTACAGGGATTATCTCCAATACCTCTAATACTAAAAGCCACTTATTTAAACTCGTAATGCCATTATGCCGTGGGAGCTTGACATTCGTGACAGGTGTCATTTTTTCTACTTCTTGCTTGCGAGATAAAAGATATTTCAATATTAGTGTAAAGGGACGCCCGCTGCGCAGGAGTGCCTGGCTAGCTCGTTTCACGGCGAATTTGATAGTTGACGTTTCCTCTAGACAAGTGGCGATTATGGTGTTTCAGCTTATGGCGAAGTGTTAATCTAAATCTTCATTTCGCTAGATAGGGTCAATTTGTTGAGTCAAGTCTATGGTCTGAGCTTTCGTTGAGCTTTGTGTATATCAAAAATAGGACTTCTATTACATCGATAGGCAAGTCGACATCTGAACAGTCTATTATAGTCAAGGGCGTAGCCAGGATTCTGTTCAGGGGGGGGCAGCCGAAAAAAAAAACCAAGAATACCTACTAAGTCCATGCTGCACGAAAAATGGGATAGGTAGGCTACGTTTAGAATAAAAAAAACAACAATAGTTTAACTATACGTCACGTTATTTTACAAAATAGTAGTCTTCGAGGTTCTCCACAAAACCATTTTAGCAGCTCTGATTAAATTTTGTTTTTATTTGTTTGTAAGTACCATGCTTCGGTATACGCTGAGCATACATAGGCCGTTTAAAGGATTTTCAGTCATCATTTCCTCAGCCATGTTTATAACGACACACAGTGGTCCAAAGCTATGATAGTACCCGGAGTGGTTTACAACTACTTTCCAATAAAAACCGATATAAAAATAACAACCGTGATTAACGGCGAGCGGAGCAAGTCGCAATTTTTTTGAGATTTTTCGTTGTTTTTTAAATAAGTACGCAAGAGTGTGACACTAGATAATACAGCACAGCTAGCCCCGAATATTAAAAAAACTGCGGTGGTAAATTTGGAGATAGGTGTGGTATACCATAGTCAAGAAAAGAAAGCTTAGAACAATTTGGTTTTAGAAGATAAAAAACTTACTACGGAATGATTGGCGAGCGAAGCGAGCCGCCAAATTATTGTCATATTTTCGAGAGGCTGGTAAACATGACAAAAAGGCTATAGAATTAACGGCGAGCGGAACGAGCCGCAATTTTTTTTAGACATTTTCGATGTTCTGTAAAATACAATTAAGACTCAAGAGCGTGACAAAAGATTATGATAGGCGAACCTCGAAAATTTTTGTGGGTTTGCGGTGGTAATTTGAAAGTTTTTAAGCAAGGTAACGAGATAAAAAAATTAAGATATAGGTACAAAAAACAATTGTTCGTTATTCGGATGGTCACGTGGTAGCATAAAAAAATATAAAAGTGAGCGGAGCGCTCATATTTTGTTGTTTGCGGCCTCTGAAAATGGTTGAGAAATTGTGAAATTTTCGGAAGGCTGTTAAAAAGCCTAGAAAAGAAGAGAATGAACGGCGAGCGGAGCGAGAAAACTTGAAAATAGTTATCTATCCATCTATAGATTCACGAAATTAAAAGTTATGTCGTGATCTGCCTTCCTGCCCGACTCCAGCTAGAGTCGGGCGTAAATGAATGCGATGCGTGCACCTAGCTCACTAACCTAAAATGTAGGTAAACAATAGGAATCAAATGGCACGGAGCGCGAGCGCGCCCTACCCCTCCACCGATGACGCGCAGTGCGCTGTTGCAAAGTGGAGAACGTTTGCGGTGGTAATTTTAAAGTTTGGTGAAGAAAGCAAGGTAAAACGACAAAAAAATTTTAGATAGTATAAAAAAAATTGGATGATCCCGTGGTAGCGTAAAAAAATTATAACAGCGAGTGGAAAGAGCGCTGATATTTTTTTGTGTTTGCGGCCTCTGAAAATTTTTGAGAAATTGTGACGTTTTCGGAAGGCTGTAGAAAAACTTACAAAAGTATAGAATTAACGGCGAGCGGAGCAAGCCGCGAATTTTTTTCTGACTTGAAATAACAGCAAACGGAGGGAGATATTCAATTACGGAAAAACATGGAAATAGGTATCTATCCAATAAATGTGCCTACATATAATGTAGATGCCCATGCCCAATAACAATCGAATGGCACGGAGCGCGAGTGCGCCCTTCTCCGCAACCAACAACACGCAGCGCGCTGTTGCAGTGTAGAACGAATATTGATGAAAAAAATATTTAAAGAGTTTTTAAGAGAGCCTTGAGTTTTTAACCAACCATTTCAGGTGCTGCGTGACAAGTACATATCCGAGAAAATTTTATCCATTGAAGTTTGATTTTAAACGGTGCCGGGAGGGTTTGTACCCCCAAACCCCACCCCCTCCCTACGGCCATGGTAGAGAGTTTCGTGTCAGTATCAATGGAGTGGCTTTCTTTGTCCCTCCCTTGTCCTGCCATTTTTATACCAAAGTTCGGGTTCTTCTTTGCCTTGTAAAATATTTATTTTACAAGGCAGACAAGAACGCGTATTTACAATTAAGACTGCATCCTCTAGGGGGGGGGGCAGCGGCCCCCCCCTGCCCGTACCTCCCTACGCCCATGATTATAGTGACCAAGACGTGACAGTTAAGTATATAGTGACTCAATTTTCCCGTTGTTTTATGAACTTTTGTGTCGGTATTATATCGACTCGTTTGCTGTTGCCCGTTGTCTACTCTTTAACACGCCGTCCAACATCTTAGGCACGTTACCTAACGAGCAAAACTCTCAATATCTAGACGCAAATATTCGATATTAAAGTAACCCGTGCCACATTGAGTTCCTCATATAACTAATTATCTTCGTGGTTGACCACTTGTCTAGATATAAACAGGCCTAAGGTATTGTATTTTACGTGCCGTGGGATGCATCGAAATCTACTAAACGTGTAAATAATGCCAATATTGACTTATATATTTTATTCATTAAATAATATATCCTAAAAGATTGTTTGATTTGATCGGCCTTGTGGCAAATAGTGTGTTCAATGACTTGTCAAATCTGTTCCCTGGTAGGTAATACAATTTGAAATTACGAAACGCTATTTTCGGTTCCAGAGTGCAAGATATTTGTATAGGTACGAAAGTTTACTAGATTATACGTAGGTTAAAAACGTACCTACATGAAAACGACAGCAAAGTACCAAAAAATAATCAACAATTCATTATTTATCATATTGGAGTTGGAGTTCGAACGCAGATTAAAGACGAATTACCTAAATGATAATGAAAGTTACAACCACCGATTTAATCGATGCAAATCGACAATTTCTTTATAATTATGTCAGACCGATCCAGTGTTGTAATATGTTTTCCACCAATATATCTTTGATTTTTAATGATCTTTTGTCCAAAAATATTTTAGAATCTATGAAGTGTAGTAGAACTCTAAGTTGGAGTCATCCGCCGCATTATTGTTCTATGCTGTGGTTCTATGTGTACTCACCTACTGAGTAACTTGTTATTGTTACACAAAATGTAGGTGTGAAGTAGGTCCTCACTGATGTTTTTTTCCTGTATGCGGCCAAAAACTTAAGGTTAAACTTTGGTTAGGTACTGTTTACTAAACACGCAAAAAGCAGATTCTAAAAAAGTCCATAATTTCAAGTGTAGGTACAAATTAATATACATTTACTTGATTAGTACATTACTTAGAAGTTTACTCTAAACAGACGATCAGAATAGTTAGACAAACACCTATTTTCATTATGTATTGTAGAGCATTAGTACAAAGTCTTTATCAAATGCCCAAAGAACTGTAATTCGTAGGAGCAAAGGTTGAATCTGTAAGATGTTGCAAACGACGCGTAGGCGAGGCGATGCAAATTGAGACAGATGTCTCTGCTATCGTGCTGTTGTACTGCCACGTTATAGACGTGCATCAAGTACTGCTAGAGTACGAATGCTACAGAGATATGTAATGCTAATTATAAGAAAAATAAAAGTTCTGCGATCTTCTTTGAAATATTAAATCTTAGTCTTAGCCAGTAGCTTTAGCGATTCTAGGTACCTATGTACCTATGTTTGTTATTCCGTATTTTGAGTACAACGCATTCCACTATAGGTACAAACTGTTATGTAAATTTTCATATTCATTATATTTATTCTCCGTGGGAGCACAAGGCACACTTTGGTAGGCATAAGAAAAAAAATTATATTCATCGGTATGGTCTGTCTAAAAAGTAATATTCAATAAAACCGTAAAACAACTTTTGTAACTAACCCTTTTCCACCACCCTTACCTCACCCCTGCAAGATGGCGTCCGAGGAAAGGTAGCTAATTAATAGAATGAACGATTCGTCTAATAACAATCTGTGACGATGACCAGCTGCTGTTGATAGGATTAGAGACGGACAGACGGACAGACGTGGTGCGTGGAAATATCTTATTAACGTTACTAAGATTAATAAGTGTACAGGTTTGCACTTGTCTGCAATAGAGTTTGATTTGATTTTACGACAGTGTACTAAGAACTGGTTAATAAATAAAAGTGCTACTTGTCCGGTCTAAAAAGAACTAGTACTATGTATTTGCGCACCCAAAACGTATGTACCCCCTAAGCTAGTCCACTGCTGGACATAAGACACTCCTGATAAGCACCTTAAATACATACTCTCCAACTCTCTTTACTCTATAGCTTGAGTGCGTTGCGTACCTCAATGCCGAGAAGCCGTTCGCAAGTTCAATGTACAACATTTTTACTCAGATATAATCATAAGTGGTCTGTGGTCCATCAATGGGCAGGTGGGCACTGCCCATCTCATGTTCCTACCCTTTGGCAGATCAAACAGCACCGGGTGTGTTTGTGCAGCTATTTGCGCAAAATGCACTCGATATCCATACTACTTTATAATCCTTTGAACATAAATATTCAGCCACAATACCGTTTAAAATATTTTTCTTTTTTTGTAATTTTGATATCCTACAAAATGAGGTGTGATATTCATAATCCAATATAAAGAACGATTTTACTCGTCCAGAAATATTGACTATTATTTTTTATACTTAAAGGTACCATGAATTGACTAACACCATCTTTCTATTGTTGTTGATATTGTTATTCTATACAAGACTAGTAGTCCGCACTGGCTTCGCACGGGTATTAAACAAAAATTGAATTTTCCATGCGGTCCTTTAACTATTTTGAAAAAAAAAATATAGCCTATGTTTATCATAATTTGGGATTCTAATAGTGAAAGAATTTTTCAAATCGGTCCAGTAGTTTCGGAGCCTATTCATTTCAAACAAACACAATCAAATCTTTCCTATTTACAATATTAGTATTAATTACCTATAGCGACCTATATTTCGAATTACAACTAATATTAAGTAAAAATTTTAGCCTACACTTATATTATGTAAAAATTCCAGTTTCGTAATTTCATAAAATGTAAGCCACGATATAAAACAAATTAGATTTTCAGTCAATTGTCTTTTCTGTCTAACTTTCGTAGACCAGCGTGGCACAGCGACTAGACACGAACACGACTAGGTCACGATGTAGAGATATATTTATTTTGATTGAAAGATTATGATGATTTCTAGACTTGCTACGATGCGCCGTAGCTTAGAACATTCTCAAATTATGATGCCTGAGTTTTTCTGACTAAGAAAAAGGAGACGGTTTTACGTTCGGCTGTCCTATGTAGGTATGATCGTTGGTTTCTCCGTCAGCCATGAACCGAATTTGCTGATTCTAAAGAGCGAATGTATTTTTAAATCAGGTTTTGTACGATAGTCATCTGGATTTCCTTAAATTTTCGAACATCAAATAAAAACTTCGAATTTTGAACTACTTTACCGAGAACCAATAAAACCATAGTAAGACTCGGCTGCGCGTACGCAAGGTAAAGACAATATTGACAATAGACAAACTGCATCCAACTCTACATCTATACCGCGACTAGATATTGGCTCACTGTTTGTCTGTTTGTCTGCGTTGTTTGATCGGTGGGATAATATTATTTTAGACTGTTTTCCATGGATTTTTAATAAAACTTGGGAGGCCTAATAATTTTTTAATAAAATCTTTAAGTAGTAAGTAATAAGTTCGTTACCTCCCTATCGAAAACTATTAAAAAAACCTTGGTAATGTTATTTTTTTGTGCACGAAAACACGAGCGCAGTTACCTATATAAAAAAAAAATTCACAAGCAAGACAATAATTCAATTTTATTCTATATTCACTAAAAAAGAACACTAACAAAATCAGAAGAGAAGAAGTTATATCAATAGTTTAATGTAGGTATAGAGTTTTCATTTCATTATACCTAATGAGCTTAATTTTCTGAATCGCGGGAAGTTCCTTCTAATTTAAAAACTAAATTCTGAAACCAAACCATTTCTAAATATAACAATCTGCCTCAACTCCTTGGTCATTCTAGCCTCTAGTCTAAATAAAAAGAAAAGAAAACAATACTCAAGCACTCATAAAAATAGTAGGTTCACAGTCGGTAGATGAAAGAGCCGCTGTTTGACCAACGGAGGCTGTAACCCGAGCCGCGACATCGGCAATCCATTACGCTTTGCGCAAATATTGGCCGGGTTGCGTACGATTATGCTTTTTGTTTTATCAAAATCAAAATCAAAATCAAAGTGCTTTATTTCCTTTAGACCTTACAGGACTCTTGGACACGTCACAAAATACAAGTTAAATAAGAAATAAAAATGGGAAATAAAGTGATCACTTTGATTAATTGTTCACTTCAATCTTTTTTAGGTAAAGTAAAGAAGCGAACAAGAAACCTTTACCTTGTTAGATTGTTAGTTTTAGAGTTGGAGCATAACTCGTCCCAAACTTTTTTGTCGTCTAGATAATCTGATATTTTATAGTAAGCTTTTTTACAAAGTATATTTTTGACAATCCGTTTGAATTTATTTATAGATAATTTTTGCAACTCACTTGGAATTTTGTTGTAGAAGCGTATACATTGCCCTTTAAAAGATACATTAATCTTACGTAGCCTAGTAGTGGGCACAGCCAGTTTGTTCTTATTTCTAGTATTTAAATTATGTATATCGCTATTTTTAATGAACTTATTGATATTTTTATGAGTGTACAACAAATTTTCATAAATATATTGACATGTTACTGTCATTATGTTTATTTCTTTGAATTTTTCACGCAAGGATTCTCTGGGACCCATATTATAGATTGCACGAATAGCCCTCTTCTGCAGCACAAATATGGTGTTAACATCTGCAGCGTTCCCCCACAGCAGTATGCCATAAGACATAATACTATGGAAGTAGCTGAAATAGACTAGTCTAGAAGTATCAACGTCTGTAAGATGACGGATTTTTTTGACTGCATACGCTGCAGAACTAAGTCTCTTCGATAGCTTATCTATGTGTGAGCCCCATTGAAGTTTACTATCTAAAGTTATTCCTAAAAATACAGTACTTTCTACTATTTCTAAAGATTCCTCTTTTACCTTTACATCGGCCTTAACTTGTTTTACATTGGGTAGAATAAATCTAATACACTTCGTTTTGGTTTCATTAAGCAGAAGATTATTGACACTAAACCAATTGACTACTTTTGAGATTGCATTATTCACATCGTCGAAATTTGTGTTATGACGTTTCATTTTAAAAATTAGTGAAGTATCATCAGCAAACAATACAATCTCGTGATTATTCTTAACGAGATGAGGGAGGTCGTTAATATAAACAAGAAATAGGAAAGGACCGAGGATAGACCCCTGCGGTACACCCATTGTAACTACAGATCCCGAAGAACGTTCCCCATTAATGTCAACTCTTTGTATCCTGTCACACAAGTATGAAGTAAGAAGATCCAAAGAGTTGTCTTTTATTCCATAATGATGTAGTTTCCTGATTAATGTTACATGGTGTACACAATCAAATGCTTTTGACAAGTCGCAAAAAACGCCTAAAGCATCTTGCGACTTCTCCCAAGCATCAAAAATATGCGATACCAACTCTACACCAGCATCAGTGGTAGACCTGCCGCGAGTAAACCCAAATTGCTTACAGTGAAGCAGGTCATTGCCATCGAAAATTTATATTTATTTATTGACACTGGGAGCACGCTGTGGCCTTTTGTAATATTGAGAAATGTGTGGAGCTTTTGCTATTAAGTTCTATATTTAATTTTGAAAGTAGGTATTTGATTAAAATTGTGATTAAAAATGTTATTTATAACGGCTGTGGCTGTCAAAATTAGAATTGACTTGTTTACGTAAAGAAGTCGCAGCGTACATGAGTAGTGTGGTGACGAAGTGTTTCCATTACTTAACACAAAACTAAAAATGATCGCAAAATTATAAAGTTAGCTATTCACACGAAGCATATACCTATGAACGCCTACCTAACCATATGTATGTATTAGCTATTAGCATAAGCTCTCAGCATGCGAACAACACGGTTCACTCAATCCCTCTATGTACCGGACTACAACTACAATGCGGGTGGTAATCCATAACGTCCCGAATTAGGCATAATTCAATCAATTCAATTGTCCAACACCATGTACTGCGCGTCAACGCCCTACCGAGAAAAAAATAACATTCGAATTTCAAACAATTGACAGTAAACTGACAGCTAGGGGAGCGGGAGCCGTCGCGATTGGTCGGAATTGGACAATACGGCAGATGTGCTCTATATTTTTTATTCCTTTTTATTCTTACTCCGCCATGTTTGCTCATAGTCTTTTCCGAAAAATGTGTGGAAAAAATACAGTACAAAGATGTTTAAGTTCGCTGGTGAGAGCTGACACGAGATGTGATAGATTAATTAGTCATACAATTACAAAGCGGAACAACACGAATTTCAGTTGACACAAAGAATTCCAAGTTTTTGTATTTATCGCGATCGAAATGATGCATCGTTATTCAAATTTTAAAATTCGTTTGAAGTAGCGGAATGTATTTTAAGTTTCAGTTGAAGCAGAAGATTATAACAGATATTAGAAATTATGTTTTTGTTATCATATAGAAACGAATTTTACAAAACATTCTGCTAGGTACTAGAAAATCATTTATTTTTCATTTATCTTATCACGCATGTCCCCGAAACATTAAATGATTTTTTCTTTTTAATACGACCACAGCGCAACGCCGACTTTGGCATTTTATCACCGTCCTATATTTATTAAGAACTTTGTCACATTTGGGCAAATCACCTAATCGAAAAAATTACCGTAATCTCTAAATTTTTGAAATTGAATATAACATCTACCTACCAACAACCAAAATGCTTACAAATCCATCTGCCAAAATTACCATAAAGCAAACACTCGAAAGGTGAAAATTACCCGATGTGTGTTAACATTGTTTTCAATATGCGATGATAAGTGACTGTATCGGCCCCGAATTGAATGGCAATGCAAACAGGCGAGCCGATACAGGGGTTAAGCTCGTTAATCCGTGGCTACTGTAATATCTGATACTGGCAACCGATAGAGAAGTAACGATTAGATATCTACTTTTTAAACAACCTAAATCGGCTCAAAACTGCATATTGACTGAAGTAGATTTTCAGTCGAATAACGTAAAAGCCATAGGTACCTATAGGGTTAGATATCTTAAACATTAATTTCTTGAACCTAGTTCAAAATGCTACACTAAAGCTAACCTACAGACATACTCGTATTTATGAGACATAATCCAGATTATCTGAATTTCTATTTCAATAAAACAAAATAAAACTGTTATGATGAAACTTTGAGGTAAAATTAAATAAAAATATTTAAGTCGAATTCAGTAATGATCCTTTTACTTGGAGTCGTTAAAAAATGGAAGAAAAAGTATAAAAAAAAAATTTAGTAAACAAGAACGATATTATTAGTTATTTTTGATAATTAAAGTGATATCATTATTGTATCAAAATACGGTCTCCAAAGTAGCTCTTTAGCTTATATGTATTTGTAGGGAAGCCATTAAAAAATCAGAAGAGAAAAGTCGGTCACAGGAATTGTCTACAAAACACCACTGTGCCTAACCCCCGTCGTGCCATCTCCTAGCTTTTCAAAAGTAAAATTGGCTCTATCAAAAATAAAATGAACAATATTTTTCCTCGAAATTCGGAAAACCTATTCAGCCATATCTGTATTAGATTATTAACGCGAATGGAGAATATTTTTTGCCTCCGGAATACCGATCCGTCATTCGCTGTCGTGCCGGCATAATGCACGTTGCCAGTACGAAATTATTAACGTGAGAGGGTGGCAATGGCAACACTGTGAGAATAACATACTGGAATAAAATTAAACTTAAGTACCTACTTAATTAAATATAGTAGGTACTCTCGCTTTACCATTATGTACCTATAAATAAAACAAAAAATTCGGACATTGATTTTATGAGTGACTAATATAAACAACGGACCAACAAAAACTTTTGACATTAATAGGGTTTTGAAGGTTCTAAACTAAAACAGTAAAATTTTAGTATAGT
The DNA here is from genome assembly GCA_963931895.1 of Eupithecia pulchellata. Lineage (NCBI taxonomy): Eukaryota > Metazoa > Arthropoda > Insecta > Lepidoptera > Geometridae > Eupithecia > Eupithecia pulchellata. Next base: position 14,189,721 of record OZ007523.1, read on the forward strand.
ATAGTTTAGTTTTGGGTCGATCCTGAATAGAGACCATTGGTTCTTAAACTAAATGCACCTATAGGTACTTACCTACATACTTACACCTCACCTAGCCTTATCCGGCATGCGATATAGAGGATCATTTACTATTATTTTAATACCTTGTACTAACAAAATACAAACTGAATTTAACGTAGTTGAGGTAAATTTAACTGTATTTTTATGTGCTACTAACACTGGATTGTATATTGTCCGAAATCAAAAATATTCTATTTATTAATACTAAACTCTCTCGCTGGAAATAAAATTGAAAAACTTTTATGCTCATAAAAATATTAAATAAGTACTTTTCAGACAAAATTGAAAATTCATAAATCGTCTAAAGCAAGATGCAACCTACCAAATATTTTAAATTTCGTGAAATTTCCTCTACGATGTTGCCAGTTTTCCCTCGCATTACCATAAGAATTATTATTCAAAAGCACTCAGAACACTCCACTCTACGACCCTACTCACGATATTTGCTCAGCATATTTACGCAATTTTAGACATCAACGCGCTCAATAAAAAGGGACACTTTTTGTAGAGGCTTCCTGCTTTTATGGGTAGGTAAGTAATACCAACCAACATAATTTAATTTTGACTGAATTTTAGTTGAAGTAGAGATAAGTTTTTTAGTCCTAGCTAGAGTTGGTATCTGTAGAAGTGAGTGACATAAGAAAGATATACATGGAAACACTGACTGATGTTTTCAAAGGGAAAAAACTTAGACCTTTGAAGTCCAAGACACCGGACTTAAGAAGAGAACAGGACTTTCTTAGGCTACTTCCCATTTGGACTTATTTTTATTAAGTAGGTCTCATAAATAACTACTTAAAGTACCTTTTATAAGGAAGACAAGACGATGCTGACACTGCCAGCTATAATAGAGTTTGTAGGTGAATAATTAGACATCTATCTGTTATCTAGTCTGTTTATCTGTTATCTAGTCTGTTTATCTGTTTATGATTCGACAATTGATTACAACAACTGAATCTCAAAAACCTCACATCCAAATGCAAACCAATTCACGTAAAATGTCGTGAAAATAAATATAAAAGCAGAAACAACAAGTCCTCTGGGAGGTGATCAATCGTGCGGAGTGACGTTTCCCTGGATGCTGGACAGAGCAGGGGATAAAGAAATAGTACTAGTACATAACCATTAGGTATGTACTATTGTACAGACGGTCGTTGGGGATTTTCATCCAGATTTTTCGATCATTCGGCTTAAGTCGAGAAACTGATGTACAAAAATACAGTCAGGTCTTGAAAGGACTAGGGAAAGGGATAAATGAATTGTACCAACTAACATATAGATATGTTAGTACTTAGTGTTAGTACATTTAAATTTAGATTTGTAGGTACTATTATGTGATATTTGGGGATTTCCGACTTTTGCTAGGTCATTTGGTGAGCAGTCGGCCGTGCCGACATGATTGTAAGTAGGTACGATGTACAAAACGTAATGATAAAATCATGTTCTCGACTGTAAATATCTAAGAATTGTTACCAAACTGCCGTTGGCTACTGAAGTTCCAAAGAAACTGTGTAAAATTGTCTGCGGCTTTGAAAATACCTACTCCTTGCAGTTTCATTATAGCTGTGTTCATACCGAATCGAAAAGAGTCGTAAAAATCTATATAAATCAGGTTATAATTATAATTTAAACCACCTAGTACCATAAGTGTAATAGCTCTCTTAGTTTCAGTGCAAAAGTAGGTACCTATTTTGCACTGAACTGAGAGTACACCTTTGAGGGAATGTAATTTCTGGTCTATCAGTGTTTTTATCAGCGTTAGGTATAAGTATAATATGTAGGTATGTATACGTATAGTTATTCTGTGACGAGGCGATCGCAGACATAAATATCATGCTTCATCATGACGCTGACGTGCCCAATTCAATTGATCAAGCAACAAAACAATCCGAAACCTCGAGTTTTATCGATATTTTTCAAAACATATGATTACTGGAGATAAGACAAAGGCCAGCGATAATAGTGTGCATTTAACGAATTTAATACAACGTTCAAATCAAATCTGTGATAAGAATAGGTTTGGAATGATAGGATATCTTACATCCACACAACTCACACCAGTTTGGTAGGTACTATACCAGAAAACAATAAGTACTCTCAGGGTTATACCTCGTGTGTTCATAAGTCTTGAGACACAGTAAAACTAAAATATTTTTGGAGCTAAGTTGAGTATTCATTTATTGGATATTAAAATTAAAACTACTGACATCTAGATCTGTATTTAAAAATAAATCATTCAAAATGGCCGCCTTTGCATTCAATGCAGGCCTTTAAACGCGTGCGCCATTCATCTATGGCGGCACAAATCTTTTCAATGGGAATCCGTTTCGATTCTTTAATAAGGGCTCGCTTGAGAAAATCCAGGTTTGGGTGAGACTTTCTACATGCCCTCAGATCCAATTCCGTCCATAAAGAATAATCCAAAGGATTCAAGTCAGGGCTTGACGAGGGCCAATCTTCGCTCCGAATGAAGCCTGGCAAATTGGCCTCCAGCCAGCGTTGGGTAGTCTTAGCTTTATGGGAGGGAGCAGAGTCCTGTTGGAAAACCCAGTATTTTCCAGCGAATAGCGTATCATTTAATGGTTTAACCACCGCTTCCAATATGTCGGTTTGGTAATTTTGTGCCTTCACCTTGACGCCTTGCTGGCAAAAATGAAGCGAAGTGACCCCCTCGTAGGAAACACCCCACCAAACCATCACACTTGCTGGATGATGAGTGCGTTGGACATTGCGTACAGATGGCTGGACGTCCTTTGAACTTCTGGCGTAAACCTTATTTTTCTGCCGGTTAAACTTTTCTTCCACCGTGAAGATCTTTTCATCGGTAAACAGGATATTTTTTGGATCGTGTCTCTTCAATAGGTTCCGACATCGTTCCAGTCGCAATTTACGAAGACGCTCGTTTAAATAATGCACTTTCCTTCGACTGTAGGCCTTTAGTTTAAGATCATATTTAAGTATCCTGTTCACCGATATTCGCGAAATGTTGGTCTGCAGAGCTAATTTCTTTTGAGTCCGGCAAGGGTTGCGACGAATTCGCTCTCTGATTACTTTGATGTTGGCGGGCGTCCTTACAGACCGCGGGCGGCCACATCTTCCACGGTCTTCTAAAGAGCCGGTCTCCTTGTACCTCTTTATGGTATAATACACAAAGTTCCGACTACATCCCAAACTTTGGATTTCACTAAAAACTTGCATTGGTTTTTTTCCTGCTAGAAACAGTGAAATTACAGTCGCACGCAAATCTTTTGTTGGCGCCATTTTCACGGAGAATGAAACAAATATTCAAATGTATATATTTTCTGATTCAAAACATTCTAAATTTAAAATTTTAAAAGATTAAAAAAGGTTACATGAATTGCTTTCTTTTTAAATTAATTAAATAAGTTCGTCTCAAAACTTATGAACACACGAGGTAGTATAGGTAACCCGAAATATATATGGGAAAACACTGAAATGTGTTAAATTTATCCAATGTGTTCAAAATATTATAAAGAAGTTATAAAGTATCTCATCGTAAAAGAAAAATAAATAAAATTCGTTCAAAAGCAGAGATTAGAATCACAAGTTGTGGGTTTTTCTATCGTATAGACATAAAAACTAGAAATAGAGATATGTACCTAATAAACTCATCATCATCATCAGCCTATGTTAGTCCACTGCTGGACATAGGCCTCCCCTAATGAGCACCATAGCGCCCTGTCTTCGGCTTGTCGCATCCAGCATCTGCCAGCAGTCTTTCGCAGACCTGGCCGGAGGGCGTCCTACACTGTTTACCAAGTCGCGGTCTCCACCTAATAAACTGCTGGTAAGTACTTAAAGCAACGCCTTTATCAACCATGTTTATCATCATGACCAAATTGAAATCAAAACAAAAATAATAAAATATGTAGTTTATCTAACGAATCTTGCTAGTGGTGGAAAATGGCACCAGGATAGAGTTATCCTTATATTTTTTTAATAATCTGAAATTTAAAGTAAGAAATATGGTTGTCGAAATCTAAAATCTAGAACGAAAATAAGATGAAACTGCAAATCTAATCACACATCTAAGGTTGTACGAGTATAATCCGTGACGTGAAAATAGACGTAGTTTTATTATGACAGTAATATTTACTCTGATAACCGGAATACCTAAATATTTGCAATATTTGTACGTGGCAGCCACTGTTTACAACACAAGATACCTCTCGACTCTTCACGCGGTTATCAATCACCTTATCTGTCTTAAATTTAGATTATAATATCGTCTTTGTTCTTTACTTGGATTTTCTGAATCTTATAAATCACTACTCATCATATAGTTATATTGACAAGCATGCCTGTTCAAACATCCAAAGTTTTGAATGTACTTTTTTCAGACATATTATACATAGAAGTATTGTAACTTTCACAGGCTTTTCACCACCGTTTACCTGCAGTCACAGCCACATTTTGTAAATTATTGGGATTAATTTGGACACTAGATGACCCGTCCGCGTATTCACTCGCGTCGACAGAAATACTAATACGTAGGTAATGTTTGTATCCATGCAACCTATCAACGCCAAAGTATTACCTTCTCTGTAACTCTGGTACCTAATAAAAAAGCACCGTAACCACCTACCGGGCCGTGCGTGTGGTGCCGGCGGTGTAGAATTTCACCACCCCAACTCTTCCCGTGGGTGTCGTAAGAGGCGACTTAGGGAAAACACCGGGGGGCGGGCAGCAGCACCCTCTGCAGAACAACTCCACCGAACTGCGATCCCCAACCCGCATGCCCAGCGTGGGGATTATGGGCAATAACCCCCAAATGATGAGTAATGCATTCTATGGCGCTCATTAGGGGAGGCCTATGTCCAGCAGTGGACTATCATAGGCTGTTGATGATGATGATGATGACCGTAACCACACTCTTTTCGTCGTCTACCAATCGTAACAGGGTGAGCAACGCTTATTTTTATTACCTACCTCCTTGTTCTAGTTAATATATCTTATTCGCTTTCTGCACCGTGTTGTGCGGGATGTACCTACACCTAGCACCACAACTTTTGTCCTTATAGCTAATTATAGCTAGGACAAATGTTCTCCTCTCCTCTTCCAAATCACGGAATATAATTGTCTGCACCTTTTCTGAACTCGTGCCCGTCATTAACGTACTGGTTTTGGCTGAAAATCAGCGCCTTTCAATAGTGCCACTATTTGTATCAGGGCATTACGCTGAGCCAAGACCTGTTAGACATTGCCTACGTACACCCTTAGTCTTCCTGTTCACAGATGAGCTGCTTAGTACCCACTGTGTAACTGTGTTTTTATTGTAACTATCTAGTTCATAGTTCGTACTTTAGTTGCCTCTCAGTCTTTGCCTTATTGTATTGTGTTATTTTGCTATAGTATTGTACTAATTTTCTGTGTGTCTTTTGCAGTTTTTGTCTAATAAACTATTTCTTCCTTCCTTTCTATAACGTGTAATGTAACGAGCGTTATCCGCATTATTGGCGCTAATTGAGTGCTGCAAAAAACGCGTAATTTTTTCAATTTCTTCAAGTTTTGGAAATTAACGCGCATAATGCGGAATTGACACTAATATTAACGGGAAAACGCGCAAAGCGCACGTAACGTTATAAACCGGGGTTTGCACACTGGTAGTTTAATGATCACTGTTTCATGAATTGTGAAGAGTTGTGCAAAAAAAAATATCAATTTGGTTCATTAATTTAGTCTAAGTACGATTTATTAATCTTATGCAATTTGACTTGATAAAACGTCACAATGACTCAGAAACACTCGACAAATATGTTTAGTGTTAGGGAATTACAAAAAATCCAGATTTTTTTACTCGATAAAACTGATAATTTTTGCAAGTATGTATCGCTAATCTTGGTGATAAGAACTACCTGCACGCTGTTCGCAGATTAGATTATGATATCCATGCTTGAAGGCGCCAAATTAAATATATATATATATTTTGCATGCAAAAAACGATTTGTGAGAAAATGAGCTTTAGATAACTAAGGTTTTACTTTGTCTCAAATAAAAAACCACGAACGTTTGTTTCAAACGTATTTTGCGTGCTTTTTCAACGATTCCCTACAAATGGTCAAGCGCACAATAAAGTCATCACTGACGTTTCCCGGCGGCCATTTTATGCAGCTGCGGCATCGATAAAACTCGACAATCGATCATTCGGACGTGTCCCACCACTGGCTGTTTGGCGTTCGGTAATTTATTATATTTGGTGTGTGCTTCCGGACGGACAGTCAACACTCAATAAATCAATTATTTATTAACATCTTAGCTGCGATAGCGGGACACGTGGGTAGGTAGAGGGGCTCCCTTGGCTCGGCCACTGATAAGGCAGAGCTCGATGCAACCACTCTAAAGCTAAGATATTCTTAATATAAGCTACTGAACGTGCACGCGTAGGATCTCATTGTTTCCTATTAATATAGAAGTTTTCTTTGTACCGTTGGTACTGATATTAAGGCTCTACCTGTCTAGGTAGAGCCTCTACCAACGGTAGAGTCACCACATACAACTTTCCTGAAGCACTAGAAACTTTGTCTGTCGCCCCGTGACCACGATCGCTGCAACGCGATGGAAACGTAGGGGAAAATAAAAACAAAAGGTAGGTACGCGATAAATACCCGATAAATATTCTTTAATATGACAACAAATCGTGAAAGTTTAAAAAGTTTTATAAAAATATAATGTTTAAAAAGAGTTCAAATTGAAATAGAAATAGTAAAAAAATCAAAAACTTTACCTTAAAAAATAAATAAAAAATAGAAGAATAATTGTGTACCTCATCACATCAAAATGTTAATTTGACTAATCAAATCACGTAACACATTAGTTTTAGCATTCAGAAGTAACAAATATCTTTCCGCTATTCATATAGGTTCGGCAACCCAATTCATTTCATAATTTCCATGTAATCGGTGCCTTTATTTCGTGCCTTGTGCTTCTCATTCGACTCCTGTGGTGTTGGTTCTGAATTTAATCTTGAATCTATATTCCTACCTGTCTAGGTAGGAATAATGATTCAACATTTAGTTTAAGATCGGAAGGTAGCGCATCCAGGGAGACTTAATCGGTTCGCTGGCTGCATCACAGAAAATTGTTTGAATTCCTTGTGTTCTTTTAAGTGATATTTTCCCGTAAAAATCAATTATCTTGGAGCAAATATTCGACACAAATATTCTGGCCTGCTATTCCCAAGCCCTTGTGCGTCACGACACCTACAATATTGACAGTGCGGCGATTACGGGTAATCAGTCAACCGATAGCCCGGTTCAATCTCTGACGACTTGGCTCGTCTTACGCCAGTCTGTCGGTACCTGACGATACTGTACTGCACTTGATAATGATATGCGCGCGATAGCGATTTTGTGGAGATTTGAAGAAACTTTCGATAGGTCATCATAAAATTGCAGCATATGCAACCGGTTGTTTCGTACAATTTTTTTGTACTAATTTATACTCTAATTTGGTGAATTAGAGTAGGTACACTAATTGGCCAAAATTTCATTTGAAGAATCAAAATAGAGCGAGAGAGGGAGGTCCGTTCCTTTTTACTTATACCACCATATCACAAACAATTGAATCTTATCACAAACCTTGAATACTATAGGTAGGTACTTAATATTATGGACATATCAAATTTATCGCACTTTTTTCACAGAGGTTCAGGGTTAAGTTTTCAAAGGGATGATTTCCATCTTCAGGGATGAATAAAGGTAGGGTAGGTAGGTAATTTGTGGATTCGATAAGATAAAGTTTCCTTTGGTTTGTTAATCACCCATAATCGGCGATAACCAATCTAGCTTATTGTTAACTTTTAATCCGTTTGACGTAAATGAAAAAGCCACACTGACTATACCGTTTTATTTACAAACTAGCGGCCCGCCCCGGCTTCGCACGGGTATTAAACAAAAATTTCAGAAATTATACACACTAAAACGATGGGTTTCACAGTTTTCATACGGATCTTTACTTTTTTTAACAGCTTGGGGTTTTTGACATTGACTCGACATTCCAAAACTGACACTGGCCGTAGAGAAAAAAGCAAACACCGTGCGCTATACAACCTCTTTTTCTATTCTGACGCGCCATAATAGAAAAAGAGGTTGAATATACAGCCCACGGTTCAATTATTGAATGTTTCATGCGGATCCCTAACTTTTTTGAAAATATTATATAGCCTATGTTCATCACGGAAAATTAAGGATTCTTATGGTGAAATAATTTTTTAACTCGGTCCAGTAGTTTCGGAGCCTATTCAATTCAAACAAACAAACAAACAAACAAACATACAAACAAACAAACAATCAAATCTTTCCTCTTTATAATATTATTATTAGTATAGATTTACTTATTTATTGGTAGGTATATAGTAAATTTTGGATCAGCCTAAAAATAGAAATAAATAAATAATAAAGAGATGTTGTGCTTATCATAGCCATTGCCTTGCTATTCATCATTAGTAGATATAATTCATTCATACGTACCCCAAGAAAGAGGAAATTTATTTATTAATTTCGTTGGTTCGTAATTTTGTATATTGTGTATTTCTTTTGAGACCTAATCTTTCTGTAAAATTACTTTGTAGGTACCTTTCTTTGTAATCTTTACTATAAAAACTTGCGTAGTTTGACTTCCTTTGTAAATAAAAAAAGTCAAGGTATAGTTTCCTTGAAATGAACAAGAAAAAATATGCTGAGTGTATAATATCTCCCTGCTCTAGCCCTGACACAAAAAGCTCTAGCACCTATAAATTATAATCACACTTATATTATACATACGAAAGTTTGGATATTTAATGTGGATGTTCGCATCTTCTTCACGTGAAAACTGTACGGATCGAGCTAAAATTTTGCATAGATATAGTTCTACTACTACTAACTACTAACCTACATACCTACATAAAGCAACTTACATATGCTTGGGCAGGAGCTAACGGTTTCTAAATAGTCCGCCACTGAGTGAATCGTCCGCTTCTAAACAAAAGACCCATTACTGTCACCTGTTGCTGTAACTCACCGATGATATATTCATCATCCCACGCGAAGTAATATCCACTCGTTATCTGTTCATGGGACAATGGACCTTATCGAAATGTCCCAATCGTCGGCTAAATGTGGGTTTGGGTTAGAAAGCTGCTTTAATTAATCTTGGATTAGGCAGTAGATTAGACAGACGATATAGTTTGTTCATTGTTCATAATGATTCTATAACTTTATGATTCGGAAAATTGCTTTATCATGGGTTCAGTTAGTGGTCGCGAAACGATTATTATGTTTAGTCTAGAGATCGCTCGAAAAAGCTCGGCGAGCGCTGATGCGCTCTGATGTGACATATTTAAAAACTGTTTGTTGATACAAACAGTTTTTAAATATGTCACAAAGTAAAAAGAAAATTTTCTTTATTTTGAAAATCCCTAGCTCTCTTGATCAGTCGTGAAGTGCATAACTATCAGTGAAATTGGCGATATTTCTTTTAATCTAAGAAATATTGAAAATATATTTAAGAAGCATAATCATTGCCAAGTAAGAACTACGAATGAATGATTAAATACATGAGAGCAGATAAGTCCACTCTGGCTGTCAATCGAGCCGAGGACCGCATGCACCGCCGCCGCTCCAGCCACCCACGACACTAGATAATTGTTGAGAAACTTACTGAACCTACCCGCATTACTAGCTAATAAAGATAAATTCTTCTATCGGAGAAGCTACCTTAGGCGCGGCGACATTGGCGAAGAGACGTTTTTTTGCGATTTGTTTTGACTTTGCTTTGACTTGTAATCAAAGTATCTAAGTGACTGCAGGTGAACGCCGCAGCTTTCATGACAGGTATAGGTACGTTTGTTTGCTTCTCGTATTAACATACTGAAGGAGTCAAAGGAATCAAGTAAAACAAAGATTTTTCGAAGCGTTTTCTTTGAGCTGAACACTTAGCGTAAGGAGTGGTTAAATAAAATTAATTGTTCAAAAAGCTAAGACCGACTTATTTCCGTAAAATTAGCTTCGGAGACAAATTCCAAAAGAAGACGTACCTAGCCGCAACTATTATTCCTAAGGCTATTTCAAGACTTCATTTAACTTAATCTTATTATGACGTCAATGTCGTGTTCACCACAAACGTAACCAGCTAATGAGGTAAAGGTTACAATCGATGTTGTTACAAGAGTGACCTTTCCACCCCCAAACATTCAGCCTCATTTTGTAAAAAAATATGGAAATCACATACTTTCTCCAAGAATTAAGATTTCACAGGGTAATTACATGATTTTCCACGAGCTGAGAGTGTGAAGGGGTTATTAGGTACAGTGGAACCCAGCGTGCAAGTCACCTGCATTAGAAACAAGGTGTGGTGTAAGTCAAGAACGGCGGCAATCCCTTACTGATGCCTAGAGGCAAAGAAATAATAATATGGTCTATATTTGTTCGGTTAAAGTCAGATTTGTGATAATACTAAACAAAAACAAATATTATTTAAAACAAGTTGTTTGTTTAATTTCTACATTTTTAATGATTTTAGTGCGGCGGATACACATCTAGAATGGGAAAAATAATGAAAAAGGGATCTGTTGGTTCCACCACGGATTTCCTCGTTGATTGAGAATCCACCAACGCGCCGGAGACAGTTCAGATGCCTTTCTTGTACTCAGTCAAGCACGGCGTTCTCTGTTCAGAGTAGTGACCACGATTCTTAGTGATTGAGAAACACGAAGGAGGAGTTAAGTAACTTAAGTACATTTAAGGCGTGAGTTTTAGTAGGAGTGAAAACGAGACTAACCACGGAACGTTGGAAAACAACAGTGTCTTAATTAGCAACAGTGTCTACAGCTTGATACAATTCGATTACCTAGAGACTACAGGATTAAGGTGAGGTAAGATAAGTTTAATTTACAACTGTGATAGCAAATACGTCCAAAGTAATAGTTATTTAATATATGGACTTTTAATTGTGTACGCATAATAATCATTGTCCTCGCAACGAAAATTATTTGCTTCGTCACGTTAAAGTACTTGCTAAAATTTAAGTTAGTTGATATTACATTTTATATATTATTGGACTTCAGTTGCCATTAATATCCTATAGTTGCCATATATATATTAATGTAGTAGTTATTTATCGTGTCATTGTGTCCTTAATGGGTCATGGTGATTTTCGTCCGAGTACCGTTTTAAAACTCTATAGTTAGGTATAAGAACGGGTACTAGGACCAAACTTAGAAGATCTAAGTACTCCACTCTCCTACATAGGTATCCCACGCGTCAGCCGGGATCAGTTAACCAATTAAGGGATTCTCAAAAAGAGCGCATGACAGAGCTCTGCCAGATCTTCTCTCCTTTCTCTATCTGCTCATCTGTCCCTTTGTCCTTTGATGGTACCCGCACGCTAGAGCTATCTCCCACCGTCTAATCTGCCTTCTCCTTACCCCCGCACCAGCCGCGTCCAGTAAACCGATTAAGGGCCAGCGCGGCTATCGCGCGATCAGCACGCAAGGAACCCTCACGTGACGCCGCGGCCGATACCTTTGTACTGGTAATGACCCCGGGACTCTGCGTCGATGCTTTATGGCTGTTTGATCAACTTTCTTGGTTTTAGGAGTACGTTAAGTAACGTGGTAGAGATTCAGAGTTTGGGGTATTATTTTAATGCGTACTGGTGTTTGTTCAAACTTTCCTGCAAAAAGTGCCGGCCAGCTCGTAGGTACAGTCGTGTTCCGCTACCAGATTAGCAAGTCAACTCAGACTCGCCATGTCTCTGTCAACTTTGATGAACAGTTAGGTAACTGAAATGTAAGATGACAGTGGTATCGTTCGGGGGAGGCTAATGTTCAGCAGTGGACGTAGGTTGGGGCTGGTGACGATGATTACAGTTATTAATATGAGTTGAAGGAAGCATATTTTGTATAATATTCTGTTGGACCTTAAGATAATCAGATAATGTTTATAGGAATGAAAAAAGTTTAAAAGATTCTGTTCAGAAATGTTTTTTCTTTGTAAAAAACCCTTAAAATCCCTCTATTTTATACTGTTTTGTAGTTTTTCCCGAGCGATTAGTAGGTATTCGTCGGGAAAAACTTCAAAACAGTGTAAAATTAAGGTATTTGGAACATATGAATAGTTATAGTATATTATATGAATAAACATTTTATGAGACGATCTCTTGAACTCTCTGATTCATACCCATCCACAATCAAATCCTGAAACGTCATCTCTACCAAACCAAGTCAAAATTGCAGAAAATACTCGAAGTCAAGCGACAGCTTCCAACGACAATACTATACTCTGCCAAATTACCGTCTACCTGATGGAATGCATTTTATTCATATTTCCCTGTAACTTTCTTATATTTAGGGTCTATTTTGGCGTGAAAGGATTTTCAGAGGTGACATCAATATGTTTGTGAGGTCCCCTAAGGTAAAGCACAAGGATTGTATTGTGGCATAGATAAGATCTGAAAGGTCTTTGACAGGCTTCACGTGTGGTCTACATTTTAGCATTGGAGCTTTTTGAGTGCTGCATTGATATCAATCTAGGTTTAGGTACCCATCAGAAGTATCGATCCAAAAGTTATAACAGCTTTAATGACCTGAGGAATGCCATGAGTGAGAACACAATGGTGAGGTCGTTTGAGGTTTTCTGACGCAAAAAAAGGGAATTCCTTTGCTAAGCAAAATCTGTTCACTCTTTTCGGCTAAAAGTTCATATTAGGGCTATTAAACAAAATATAAAGTATAAGAGTTTCTAATGAATAATAGTCCACAGTGAGTCAGGTTATAAAAGTCACGCTAATTCTCCACCACCTTGCATTAGAGAAATAGCCGCCCGAATCCATGTAAAGCTTTTAATAAAACGCACCAAAGTAAAGTTAATAAGCTCAAGCAATTTGTCACTAGCTAAGTAAGTACAGTGAGCGACAAAGGTGATTTGACTAAAGCCACTTTAGGCTCGCCGCACACGGAATGCTAACTCACTATGACTGCGACAATTGTAACAATAAGGGTGACTGCAAATATTGAATTTTGTTCGGTTTTATTACGATAAAGGTCGAAGTTTTTTGTGGAGTTCCGTTTGTTGTGGTTATTGAGTTGAATGCCCATTATGAGTTAGTTTTTGTGACTTATTTTGATGTTGTAAATAATGAGTGAGCTTCTACCTCATGTTGTTTGGTTGAACGTTGTTAGTTAAAGTTACGATCGTGACTTGATAAAGTTTTATGTAAGACACAGACAGATTAAGTAATTTATTTTAGTTAGTATCGACATCGTAAGGGAAGATAAATTCACTGAGAAGCCCTAAAGAAATTGATGCTGAAGATGTTTTGTTTAGATTCTCATAAAATACAAATAAAATAAAATTATCATTATTGGGTATCGTCATCCATTGCGTAAAATATTAGAAAATAATTTCTTCAACTTCGTTAATTTATGTAATTTTCGTCATGTTTCAGTCAAGACAAAAATTGCTATGCTAAGAGGGAAGTTACTAAAATTATCTTGTTATCCTAAGGGATTTAATTAAAAAACTGAACTGATAATTACTTACCTTCTATTCCACGTAATAAAATTTGATGCAGTTACCTTTATCATTCTAAAGTAAAGTAAAATATATTGATTTTAAGATGTAGATAATTTCTTTAATTTTATTTAGAATTAAATAACACGATTTTGTAATCTATTTAAACCATAGAGCGGTAGACCAGTTTACAGTAGCGGTTTACTAGGTCCAAACTTTATTTAAAAATGAATATTGCCTTGGATTGTCTAATCTAATATTCCACTTCGACGAAATCAAAATCAAAATCAAAGTGCTTTATTTCCTTTAGACCTTACAGGACTCACTCTTGGCCACGTCACAAATAAAGAACTTCATGACACAAATGAATTTAACTGTTAACTAAATAAATAGTAGTAAAAATTATCACTTCGAATGTTTCCCGAAATCAGGCTACTTTGATTTGCGTGTAATTAAAGAAACAAACAGAGATAAGAACGACACAGGATTAGGCGAGTTGTAAGCGAGCCGCGCCGCCGCCGTCTGTCGCGTGTCCGACTTACGTGTCCGGAATAATGGGGAATAATGGGAATATTCATATTTTGGAACACGGGCCTACATATAAAATTAAAGTTAATAAGGAAAAGTTTTGAAAACGACGAACGAAAAACTACTTTCCTTGTTAGGAAAGAAGTTTATCAATTTTTTTTCTGTCTTGTTGGTTAAATCGTAGTAGGTATATGGTTTTCTATTTTATTTTTAACTAGTTTACAGATTAATATCGAAAATATTGAAATGGTTGTTAATATTTACAGATCAATATTCTATATGTCGAATTTAAGTAATCTTTCCACATTATGCATTTTATATTTTGCTGGTGCGTAATAAAATGTAATGAATTGTATATTACAAAAAACAAAATTTCAATTAATTTCAAGCAGGCCAAATTAAAGATCAATTTCTTTATAAAATAAAATCTCTTTCATTGAGCCGTTTTAATTGTCATTATAATAAGCCCCGCTCGTAGCCATCATAGCTCCACGCACGTCACGTTATCTGCGCTCAGATCTAACACTTGTCCGTCCGAGTGTCCGCGTGGCATGAACGCTATTGACAGTGAGGGCCTGTTTTGACTGTGCCTGATGTTTTGTGCTCGAGTGTACTCTACTTGGGCTCGTGATGTTGGAAATAAAAATATGGTCAATGGTAGACTGGATCAAAATATTGTAGATATCACTAAAAAAAGACCCATCAAAAGTTTAGAGATCTTCGTCGTTCATTTCTTTTCCCAAAAAAATTAGAATAATGATTGGCCAAACAAAAGTTATGTTTTTCTTCAATGTTTTGGTCAAAGGTCGTTGAAAACTCCAACTGAGTTTCATTCTGATGTTAATAACGATGCGACGTAACCAAGTCTATTTACACCAAGTTGTGCTACGAAAAGGACATAGTGTGAGATGATTCAGTATTATATTTTTATTTATAGAAAATATATTTTGATTTGAATAACTACTAGCCTTACATGTTACAAGCTAGCAGATGTGTAGGTACAGGCAAATGATAGACGTGATAGACTCGACACAGGCATGGGGCCGTCATATTATTTGGAGAAGTGGCGGGTCGCGACCTTTGACTGCTCTGGAGCTGGGTGGCCACCGCATGATGAGACTTACCACACCACTAATAAGTAGGCGAGTTTCTAACTACTTACCCACTTATTTATAGATGATTAGCTCGAATAAATTATTACACCCAGGCCATTTACATTGACATTTTGTTATAACATTTTCTTATACAGATCGTCGGATCTTAAAATCTGAACTTGCGTGCAGTTTGACGGCATTTACTAATAATTAAAATTAACTCCACAGAAACTATTTTTATTTGGTATTTTCACGATGGCAAATAGCTACTATAATTCCTACTTTCTTATAAGTAAGGTAAAGTTTATTTCAAAAGTAAAGTGGCATTTATTACGTTAGTTAATTTAATGGGTTTGGGAGACATTTTGTCGGTCTGTTTGAGATTCTGTGAGCGTGACGCATGAAAGGGCCAAATTATTATAATTATTATCATTATTCATAGGTAATTTTAAATTGATATATTATTATTCTATTATTTTTACCAATATTTTGACTTATTATTTTTTTAATTTTTTATTTGTATTTCAATAGGTATTGACTTGTGTAAATGATTATTAATTTCTTTGACTAATTTAAACATGTTATTGTATAAAGAAGGTACCTAATTATTATTAATTTTATAAAATTTTACTAACATTGAATTTATATATTTTTTTATCTGATATGCAACTAAAATGGTTATAATAAATCGTATTAGTTGTTAAATAAATAAATAAAATAAAAATGTTGTGTTAAGTATAGTATATTATGTAATGCTAGCTGTGGTGTCGGTGTCAGTCTGCAGTTAGCTCAATTGTAAATACCTACTATTGAACTCTAATTTGGTTCTGTTATTTAATTGTCAATTCCTTAGGTGACAAATATTTCATTTAGGTAGGTATGCGAGATTTCAATTATTGGCGGAGTTATTTTTTTACTTTTCTCTGCGTCCTAAAATGAATAAAATTAGCTGAAAAGAAAATTGCCGCAATATTCTCTGGTATTTTCGGATAATTTGGGAATGTGATGAAGATATTTAGAGCATTTTTTTTATTAAATACTCCTCGATCACCACCCTTTATCAGAAATAATGACCAATAGATAAGGTTGCTAAGATAGGTTCCTACAGTTACAGATAACAATTTGCTTGCCAGAAGAAATCACAACACATTCGAGTTTGTGCACTCTTGCGCAGAAAGTTGTCATAGGCCTGGCGCGGCGTGGACTTGGGTAATTGTCGATATCGATAAAAATAGGCATCAGCTGTACTTACATTCTAATTGCATATATGTATATAGTGGTTATATTTTGTCAATAGTGGTTATTGAATATCGGAATTCGGAATCTAGTATCTGACCTGCAATGGTATTCGCCACAGATATATATTTGTTTTCGCTGAGATTTCACCCATCAAGTATTGTAGGTAAGCCGTTGCAGCTTATATATGTTCTTTACTGTTAAGTTTGACAGATGTACCTAACAACTTATAAATTCACATTTTTTATATTTAAATCACGTAAGTACTTTAATTTTTATTAATTTGTTTAAGTATCACTGTCAAGTTTTACTCACCAGACGGCTTAGGCACATTTCTCTTAACCTGCATCCATTTATATGTGGGGACAGCGTGCGAGGAGTGCGCCTGATGCTGCAGGTGGGCCTGGCCGCAGTCCTCGCGCGGGAACTCCCGCAGGGCTCCGTACTCCTCCTTCGGCTGGTAGGGCTCGAAGTCCGCGCACGGCAGCGGAGACCCCGTGCCGTACTGCAGCGACTCGTCCACGAAGTGCATGTTGTACTTAGTCTCCAGGTAGTGGTTGTCGATCTTGGGCTCGTGCATGTGCATATCCTCTGGCCGAGGGAGAGGGGGGAGCGGCTCCTCGCGTCTGATCGGGTGAGAGAGGTCCGGGTGAGGCAGCGGGTGGAGAGGATAGCTCGGCTGCAGTTCTCCATAGTCCAGGTTCGTGTAACAGAGCCCCGTGTCCGTGCTGATGACGGGAGCGACGGGCTCGTGCGACTGTCCCGGCAGCACCGGCTCGTAGTAATGCGAAGAAGGTTCGTAGTATCCCTCATGATAGCCCTCGTAGGGCACCTGGTACCCGCCGCTCTGCTGGTAGTACTCCGCGCTGTATCCGCTCTGATTGTTGTACATCCCGATGTCCATAGTCATCATGTTTAGCACGTAGATACGCTTACATCACACAAATCACTGACACGCGCGCTCGCCAGCCACGCCGCCGGACACTGCTGCACCGCGCATACTTTAGACCACACCTAGAAATTCGAATCTGTTGTCCTTTTCCCTCTAAGCTACCTTCGGAGCGACCGACTGAGACGGACTGATAGATAATGAATGTCTGATAAGCGCACCGTGATTTTAAATCGAGTATGAGTTTCGAAGACGCGCTTTGATCTCGCGAGAGGAACTAAGCTCGTGTGATCTCGGCCAGGCGGGAGCTTGTTCTGGATGCTTTTTGTGTGGAGTGGGAGGGGCGAGGGAGATGGGAGGGGCGTAAGGGTTGGGTTGGACCAATGACGCGGCGAGGCGCAGGTCTCCATGTTGTATTGGCTGGCGCGAGATAATAGTGCGAATTCTGGAGGCTGGGTGCACGTGATGCTTTTTATTTACTCTGCTGAATGGACGTCCATTCGCTGAATGCTTTAATTTATCGTTGACGTAAATCGATTTGAAGGTGTGAAGTTGTTATTTCGTTCCGCTGCTGCCATGTTCCCAGATGCCCATGTTGTAAATAATCTTCAGGATCTTTTCTATTTTACTCATTTATTGCCCGCATTCGCTTTGGTATGGCTACCGAAAAAGCTGACTTTGATTCGTTCAGGATCAGTTTGCGTTAAGTCTTGCTATTGGTTTTAAAAGATCGGGTGTCATTGTACCTATTCAAATTGTGTGAGTTGTGGCTATTAAGTGTTTTATGGCACTCAAAAATCCTCAGACAACCTAAACATTTTTGGAAGTTTGTAAAACAGTTGTTTACTGTCTGTAGGTACCTGTCTTGTACACAAATCGGTAGATTAGTGTATATTCTAAAGTACCAAGTGTACGTATAATTCAGCTTGTTCATTATCTAGTTGTATTAGTTCCGTTTTCAGTTATCTCATTTTTCAAATTTATTGCTAAGAAAATGTAAGATACCCACCTAACCTATCGACACGACGACATTATGGATCCTATCCAAACTCCAATTTGTATAACTGAACCCAATAAAAGATTTACTTCTAACTTCGCACCCTCGATAGGTACTTCAATCCAATGCCCCCTGTAAAAAAAACAATTGCATGGACATCCCTACTCAGCCCTCACTTGTTTTAAATTAAGTTGTTTTACTTGAGCCTTCTCTTTCCTTCGCATTATTTCTTGTATCTCTGTCTCGTTCGTGTAAGTTCCGGTCCGTATCTTTACAATGATGAATGTTGCAAGGAGCAATGGTAGCTCCTACTGGATTGAACGAGCGAAGTAACATTTACGAGTAGAGTACCTATTCAAGGGCGTAGCCAGGATTCTGTTCAGGGGGGGGCAGCCGAAAAAAAAAACCAAGAATACCTACTAAGTACATGCTGTACGAGAAATGGGATAGGTAGGCTACGTTTAGAATAAAAAAAAACAACAATAGTTTAACTATACGTCACGTTATTTTACAAAATAGTAGTCTTCAAGGTACTCAGCCACAAAACCATTTTAGCAGCTCTGATTCAATTTTGTTCTTATTTATTTGTAAGTACCATGCTTCGGTGTACGCTGAGCATACATAGGCCGTTTAAAGGATTTTCAGTCATCATTTCCTCAGCCATGTTTACTTCTAAGCACTTTCCGCACTTTTTTTTTGAGATTTTTCGATGTTTTTTAAATAAGTACGCAATAGTGTGACACTAGATATGACAGCTGTGCTAGCCCCGAATATTTAAAAAAATCATAGACAAGAAAAGAAAGCTAAGAACAATTTGGTTTTAGAAGATAAAAAAACTCTTACTACGGAATGAATGGCGAGCGAAGCGAGCCTCCAAATTTTTGTCATATTTTGGAGAGGCTGGTAAACATAACAAAAAGGCTATAGAATTATCGGCGAGCGGAGCGAGCCGCAATTTTTTTTAGACATTTTGGATGTTCTGTAAAATACAATCAAGACACAGAGTGTGTTTGGATGGTCACGTGGTAGCATAAAAAAATATAACATGAGCGGAATGAGCGCTCATATTTAGTTGTGTTTGCGGCCTCTGAAAATGGTTGAGAAATTGTGAAATTTTCGGAAGGCTGTTAAAAAGCCTAGAAAAGAAGATCATGAACGGCGAGCGAAGCGAGCCGCGAAATTTTTTGTTACATTTTCGGTCGTTAGCAAACATATTTGAAAATTATGCTATAACCTAAGATATAACAGCAAACAGAGGGAGATATTCAATTACGGAAAACTTGAAAATAGTTATCTATCCATCTATAGATTCACGAAATTAAAAGTTATGTCGTGATCTGCCTTCCTGCCCGACTCCCACTGGAGTCGGGCGTAAATGAATGCGATGCGTGCACCTAGCTCACTAACCTACAATGTAGGTAAACAATAGGAATGAAATGGCATGGAGCGCGAGCGCGCCCTACCCCGCCACCGATGACGCGCAGCGCGCTGTTGCAAAGTGGAGAACGTTTGCGGTGGTAATTTTAAAGTTTGGCGAAGAAAGCTTGGCAAAACAACAAAAAAAATTTGATATTTAGATATAGGTACAAAAAAACAAATTGGATGGTCCCGTAGCAGCATAAAAAAATTATAACAGTGAGTGGAATGAGCGCTGACATTTTTTTGTGTTTGCGGCCTCTGAAAATTGTTGAGAAAATGTGACATTTTCGGAAGGCTGTAAAAAAGCTTACAAAAGTAGAGAATTAACGGCGAGCGGAGCAAGCCGCGAAATTTTTTCTGACTTTTTCGGTCTTTAGCGAACAGTTTTGAAAGTATTCTAGAACTTAAGAAATAACAGCAAACGGAGGGAGATATTCAATTACGAAAAAACATGGAAATAAGTATCTATCCAATAAATGTGCCTACATATAATGTAGATGCACAATAAGAATCGAATGGCACGGAGCGCGAGCGCGCCCTACCCCGCAACCAACAACGCGCAGTGCGCTGTTGCAGTGGAGAATTTTGATGAAAAAAAAAATTGAAGAGCCTTGAGTTTTTAACCAACCATTTCAGGTGCTACGTGACACGTACATATCCGAGAAAATTTTATCCATTGAAGTTTGATTTTAAACGGTGCCTCAATGCAAACATATACGATTGTACAAAATTTGAACTGCAACTCTTTTTGTTAAAAATTAAGTCTGCATCCTCTAGGGGGGGGCAGCTGCCCCCCCCTGCCCGTACCTCCCTACGCCCATGTACCTATTTACCTATGCTAACTGTGACATAAATAAGGACAAACGCTTTCCGGGATCGTTAATTTTTGTGATATTATTTATATTCTTATGAATAACGATATTTGTGATATATATTTTTTGTATGAAAACGAAGCTATGCATTTGACTCCATTACGTACTTACCTACTCTAACTAACTGTTTTAAGGAATTTACTTCCAGTCGAAGGGGTTTAATTAGGTTTATAACAGTAGATACCTAATCTAAATTAATAATGCATGATTATCAAGAATTTAATAATAATCCCTTTCCTTTTAAAAATAAATCAAACTCGATATTAGCCTACGTAGCTTTCGTTAAAAGCAAAACATGTTACCTACATCAACAATATTAAAAAAGTTCATAAAGTGGACAAGCCTGTTCCATTATTAATCAAACGACACGTCACAACACTATGATATCGTTATTCAATTATAATAACCCTTTACTTTAACCTGCAAACCAAATTCAACTCAAAATCAAGGACCTAACGTCTAATACGATAAGCCAGTCGTTTGACATTTGCGTCTTTTAGTGATGGGACGATATCGATGCGGCAGAGAAATATCGACTTTGCTCGACCAATTTAGAGTTTGTTTCATTTTGACGTTCGCATGGGCTTGTTAATAGCATGTCAAATGATAGGGTATTGTTTTTGTGTACGGAATATGAAGACATTGGCTGTCAGGCTGCTTTCATTGTCCGCAGATAAGGTCTACGCTAATGTTCGTTGGTTCTCTTTTTGTTGATTACGATAAGTGTCATTAAGATGGTTGGGAAACTCTAGACCGTTATGATGATGGAATATATTGGGATTATGTGGGTAGTTAGGTAGTGCATTCCAAACGGTTCGATCGGCCACTTACTCATACCGAAAGAATTACCTATACCTATCATATACTAGGTAGGTACCACCAGTGGTTTCTGCAGCTTGTGGATGCCTGCAATTTCAGGGACATAACACGCACGTTAACGACCCTAAATAACTAAGCTATGAATAATGAAAAGTATTACAAAGAGCTAAATCTAAATATATCTAGATTATAAACTAGAATAATTTATGCTAGTAGGTATTTGTAATTGTAACATGTTAACTAACCAGTTAATTTGATCGTGTCAGATCAATTAGCCAGACGCTAATTAATCACAGCTGCTCCATCACAGTGACGGGTGTTCGTTTGACAGCTGTCACTTTTGACAGCTCAAGGTCATTAACAGTTCAGGGGTGACCTGTCAACGGATTAACTTCCGGGTGTCATTTGGTAGAGAAGTTTGACGTTTGGTACAGACGTTGTAGATAGATGTCAGATGACCTTCTACAGCAATATGGCACCGGTAATGAGCTCTGAGATTCGGTTTAGAAGTAACATTAGCATAGCGAACCTCTGTCTCTAAAGATGGATATGAGTTTCCAACATGGTTTTATAAATATTATCAGAGCGTCTTCATTTATGAGCATCTGGCGCACCGCATCAGCACTGCCATACAGCGAGGCAATGCAGCCAGCAGCGCCTTGGGGACGCTTGATTGATATTGATATGGATCAGTTGAGCTATCTCTCAGATTCTTTGCAATTGTCTGTAGTTAGCTCAACTAATTAATTGTATATATGAACATTATCTTAATTATTTTTATCTGTAATTGTATTTTTTGTTAATTGTTAAGTTTTTTGGTTGCAGTGATATGGAAAGTTCGAGTGCAAGCGTAAAATATATAGAAAGCAAAAAAAGCCACTGATTTAAGAATCACTTCTTTAATCTGGTTATACTACACTAGCAGCCCGCCCCGGCTTCGCACGGGTATTAAACAAAAATTTCAGAAATTATACACAATAACATGATGGGTTTCACAGTTTTCATACGGATCCCTTACTTTTTCTAAGAGCATTGGGATTTTTGACATTGACTCGACACTCCATAACTGCCACTGGCCGTAGAGAAAAAGCAAGCACAGTTCGCAACCTCTTTTTCTATTCTGACGCGCCATAATAGAAAAAGAGGTTGAATATACAGCGCACGGTTCAATTATTGAATTTTTCATGCGGATCCCTAACTTTTTTGAAAATATTATATAGCCTATGTTCATCACGGAAAATTTAGGATTCTAATGGTGAAAGAATTTTTCAAATCGGTCCAGTAGTTTCGGAGCCTATTCAATTCAAACAAACAAACAATCAAATCTTTCCTCTTTATAATATTAGTATAGATTACCTAAGTAAAATTACCACCATAAGGGTTTCTAAACCAATCTCGAAAGCCTAAAAAATTAAAATTGGACAAAATCAGACTCCACTCAGCTTGTGCTGTGGTAGAGCAGATCATGCCATGCTGTGCACGTTATACAAACAAAAACATAACGTAAAATATAAAGATTACTAAGTAAGTAAGAACTGGGTGGACTCTCCTCTGAGAACACCAATCTCATAAGATTCTAGGAAATATTGCAGATGTAGATGAAGTATGAAAACTATTTTTTTATTTATAGTACAATTACCTACATGAAAGAGGTACCTAAAACGAAAATAAAAACTATTACAGTTATGAAATGGGTAATAAATACGAAATGAATACCCAAACAGTAAAGTTAAAGTTTTATTATACACTAGCGGCCCGCCCCGGCTTCGCACGGGTATTAAACAAAAATTTCTGAAATTATACACACTAAAACGATGGGTTTCACAGTTTTCATACGGATCTTTACTTTTTTAACAGCATTGGGGTTTTTGACATTGACTCGACATTCCAAAACTGACACTGGCCGTAGAGAAAAAGCAAGCACCGTGCGCTATACAACCTCTTTTTCTATTCTGACGCGCCATAATAGAAAAAGAGGTTGAATATACAGCCCACGGTTCAATTATTGAATTTTTCATGCGGATCCCTAACTTTTTTGAAAATATTATATAGCCTATGTTCATCACGGAAAATTAAGGATTCTAATGGTGAAAGAATTTTTTAACTCGGTCCAGTAGTTTCAGAGCTTATTCAATTCAAACAAACAAACAAACAAACAAACAAACAAACATACAAACAAACAAACAATCAAATCTTTCCTCTTTATAATATTAGTATAGATTAATAAACTAAGTTAAGTGAGGCAAAAAGTTTTAAAACTTTACTACTAAACGGTACTTTAAAACGCTATCTCAAAGAACTACGAAAAAGTCTATAAGATTTTTTTTTACCCGTAATGATGACCTATCTATCCTATTTTCCCAAAATCAAAGTAAAACAATAGCTCTACCTGATTTTGAGAAAATCTAACTTAGGAATCACCGATTTGCCCGTTTCAAATTCGTTATCTTTATTCGCTAGGCTGAAAATTCAATGCACTATGGACGGTAAGAGTTTAATCAACGTTGGACACAAAACTTTCCTTCACTTCCCATAGTTTTAATTTCACATACAGGCGACGTAAGTAAAGTACCAACAATGTTTACTCACCAACGTTATCAGCGCACTATCGGGTGCTTCCGCCTTTGATGTTTGTGTGTTTGTTGTGTTGTGTCGTCAGGCAGATAGAACGAGAAAAAAACACACGGAATTTTTCACAAACTTACAGCTAGTTAATGGAGCCAGCCATGAAACACTAACTTACGTTAAGTAGCTACATGATGACTTCTCGCGGCGTAGCAAGCTACGAAATAATTATTTTTAGAAGTCTTAGGACCTTTCTTTGACAACCAGCCCGCGTTGCGCTCTAAGATTTTGCATAGTTGAGGTGCTTCGTTTTGTAACTTAAATATGTTTTCCTCCCTATCAAGCTATTTACATGATCCAATTAAGCTAAGTGTATGTTACATTAAAAAAATAATCATGATTGCGGTGGGTTTATGTTGAAACCGTCCTTACACTATCAAAATCTGCCGGTCTTCAAAGAAACACACATAACTTCACAGTCGATTAAAAAGGAAGAAATCCTACAAAAGGACATGCAGTTTCAGTTATTGTGCAAGGACATGATTGATCATCGAGTTGTAAAGTTGGAGTTAGAGCGGGTATAACATAAGTATAAGGAGTTTTGAGGCGCTTTGATATCGCGCGTTTTAAAAATCTTTAGGTCCGACTCTAAGAGACATTCAGGCGTGCATAAATGCACATTTGTAGCCCACGAAACATATGTTCATCTGCAGTCCCTACAGTAAATTTGCGCGTTATAATAAAAGATGTATCGGGCCATCATCCTTATCCCACTCCAAGTGGGCACGACGGAATATATTTTTCTGGCATGGAGCACACGGCTTTTAAAACGCGCGATACTAAAGCACGCGTCCAAATGCCTAATGTGTACTCGCTGTTGGAGTCCGGAGATCGATGGGCCCGCGGGGAGCTGCGACACGTCCCACGGGGGCTGGTGCCGTGTCGCCGTTACATCGCCGGAAACTTGCTCCGACTCTCGCTAAACTTACACTTTAATAGTTAGTAGGGATATGTATGTATATACAGGGTGTCCCGAAAAAGCCTATACCTCTTAACCATTGAAGATAGACCCATGAGTTCTGCGTTTTCGGTGTGGACGTCGAGTCGCTATCCGGGGAACTCCCTCTATAAGTAGTCTTAATTCTAATGCTGTCAGAAAGTACCCAGGCCTCAGTTACAACAGAACGTAATTTACTAGTCTCTGCTGACAAATACCTCTGTAACCCGCTGTGTATAATTATATTAAACTGGGTCCAGATCTTTATATGTGCTAAATTTCAGCCCGATCTTCACAACGGCACTTCTTTGGCCTTAGTAATATTATTTGGAATAAATAAATTAGGAAAGGATGTATAGGACGTATCATATTGATGTATCATATTGTATAAGTTGTGGGTTTACCCAAACAGCTCTTTACAAAGAGTTATTGTCTCAGCATCGATATCCAAACAGCGCCGCTATCAGCTTATCTCGCGGCTCCTTTCTTCTTGTTGTAAACCCACATGTGATGGTTATGGCCGTGGGAATAGCCTCAAACAAGGTCTAGGTTACAGGTTACTTGCTTGAAAATGCATGGAAACAAAGTCATGGTCCACTCAAATAGATATACATATTATGTAGTGATAGACATATCATTTTTTGTCACTATAGAGAGATTAATACACAATAAAGAACACAGATACAATACGTTGAAAAAGTAATTATAAGTCATCATCATCATCATCATCAGGTCTCTTTCATCTATGAGAGATGATGTAAACAGCATCCGATCCGAGCAGCATGAGGTGCGGTACTTACGCGAACGGCTGGTAAGGCCGAAGCAAAAGCGACAACGACGGCCGCATAGTTGACAGAGGAAATTGTGCCTGGTCATGTTGAAGGAAGGGTAAAGATTAACATTAATTTACTAGTATGTGCCTATGCAGGAAGTTGACCAATGTGTGTTGGAGTAGCATATGGGTTCAAGCTCAGAATAAAATACATACACATGTTGGTCGAGTCTAGTCTTATTTCCTTCAGCACACATTATGTGACAGCTGAATGTGCCTCCTCGAACTTGGTTTTTAGGCTTCAGGATTTTCTATAATCAGCTCGCTTGGCAGTCGCAGTGGAGGTGTTTAACCAATACAAAGAGGTGAACTTCTATCTTTTCACGGCTAGGTTCCCTCAATCAGCTCTTCAAATAAATACCCATCTAAAATATCAAAGGGCTTTATTTCCTTTAGTTATACCTTACAGGGCTCATGGTCACTAAATACAAATTACAGAAGTAAAACTGGGAAATAATGTGATCACTTTAAGTTTTTGTGGGAAGCGATCAAGAAAGATTCACCTTCTTAGGTTGTTCTCAAGTTGGAGCGAAACTCTTCCCAAACCTTTTTATCATCTAGCTAGATAATCGATTTTTTTTTATTTAGTCAATTATCATAGTACTACAATATTCTAATGTAATGATTTGTTGCAAGTTTCGGCGCATTGAGGAGTGAAAGAAAATATTCATTTATATCCCAAAATATACTCATAAGCACCTATACCACATAACTTTGGGGTATGCATTATAATATATTGCGTGAACATAGCATAATTAATTCACTGTAAATTCCTTTACTCATTAGGGGAGGCCTATGTCCAGCAGTGGACTATTATAGGCTGGTGATGATGATGATGATGAAATTCCCTTTGATCAAATCAATCAATGATTTGGAGTTTTATAATTGATCGTTTATGTATGTATACCTAACCATTGTGTAGGTACCTCCAGATAATAATTTTGATTTTTCAAACGTGTGCCTACTATCAACAGCTGATAAGAGTTCTGGTTTACGGGTACCTATGGCACTAAGCTACGTAGGTATTGATAACAATAACTAATCCTTACTATACAAGATGATTAAAAAATGCGGCGATAGCATAAAACTGGATTCATCCTCTGGCCCGCGTTGCTCTATGTCTTGGAACCATCACTATTAAACAACCAATTGTTGAATAAAACAGCAGACTGTTGCTAAAATATACACTTAGCTTAACTAATCCATGACAATAGCAGTTCCGCTGTCCTCGGAAGACCAAGTGTAACGCATGTAGCGTTTCATACAATGGACCTCCCCATTCCCATGGAACGAGTGTCATACCGTCGTTCCTCTTACCATCGTCATTCGTCACTCTACAGACCATTCGGTTCGGGAATAGCTGGTAGGTACGTTAGTGGTGAAAAAGGCCGGCCGGATGATGTCGTTAAGGCTGGCATGGCGAGATGACAAACAGTAGATTTAACTGCTTGTTCAAATGGTATTTCTTTGTCTTAGTAACTGAAGATATGACCTGAGATGGAGCCCGCTTATTGAGATCCTCAAGATTGAGAGTTCCTCAACAGTTTCTCAAGACCTACCTACTAAAATGTAGATACACCATTTATAGTTCTACGTGTCTATATCAAAGTCGATAATCTTGTCTCAAATGAACGTGACAAACTGACAAGTAAGTAATTTGATAAGAATAGGTACCTACCACCCGAAATACCTAAGATAATGGAGATCCAAAATTAATAACGCGATACAGCCTCGCTCGCAACAAACAGAAATAGGATTTTCACGTTTAGATGAGTAAATTGGGAAATCCCAAATAGCCATATCT
Source organism: Eupithecia pulchellata (assembly GCA_963931895.1). NCBI lineage: Eukaryota > Metazoa > Arthropoda > Insecta > Lepidoptera > Geometridae > Eupithecia > Eupithecia pulchellata. The sequence continues at coordinate 14,217,344 of OZ007523.1, forward strand.
GTTTATTGGCTCTTGAGACTGACACTAAAGATTTTATCACTCTTCTTGCCTTTAAGATAGTGGTTTGAATAGGTACCTATATTTTTTTCTAAATCAAAAAGAAAACAATAAATATTATGATTAAAATCGAGCTTGCAGTCGCATGAAAATTATTTTGAATTTTTACGGAATGGGCACTACTTGTTGACTAAAAATCAAAAAATAGGACCAGATAGATAGAAACGAATCAGAAGCAAACGGAAGCTTCTTAAAAAATATATATCCTACAGCTGTTTTATCTGATTATGGCGTATAGGATATACTAACGGATATGACTTGCTCGGCCTTGCTTGTCTTAAACTATACCAAATGATAGGTAGCCTAATTGACAGCTTTACCTACTCGATAATCGAATTATCGCGAATACAATATCATGTCGAAATAATTACTGTCATACCTCAACACTTCTATCGTCTCTACTGGATCAACAAACTTATCATCAACTTCTATCAACTTAACTTAAACCTTTCTACTTTGTAATAAGAGTGTTCGTGTTTATTTGTTGAGGTATAGATAGTTTTGCCCAGATAGGAGGACAGTGTTCACATCATATATCATAGTTATCTGTGGACAAACTCGGTAGCCAACAATTATTTTAGATTTTGTCACCGCTATGGATTTTTGGGTGAAGTGTTACGTATCTCTTATCGTCGCAATAGGTGTTTTTATGGTTAAATTAAATTAATTTACGTCACTCCCGAGATTGATATCTTTCTGATTTTAATAAAATGAAAATACATTTTATAGCTACTCGCTTTATTAAGCAAAGATTTATATTATTATTAAATTAAAATATTTAAAAAATATATTGAATATGAACCCAATAAAACAAATCAGCAAATAATTTCAAAAAGCCTACCCCAGGGCTCAACTCTAGGCACTGTTCTATTTATTACTGTTACTACAACAATATTACCAACGTTAGATAGAAAGTAGTTAGCAAGCAATCCAATAAAGGGATATAATCTTATCAGTTGGTTTGTCTGTCGGTAGCAGCAGAGCCTGTAAGCTTATAATCCCAGTGCGATCGTGTATCCGATGTTATTAGTTTGAACACGTGATGGTTGAAGGGTGTAAAGGTACAACTAACTGTGTGATATCATTTACATTGACTTTGTTAGTCGTCTTTTTAAAACATAATGTGTTCAATCAATAAATTCATAGCACTCAAAAAAGCTGAAATACCTCTATAATAATATAATAATGAGATGACGTAAAAGTTACTTGCATAGCGCAAAATTTAATTTATTGAAGAGTGAATCACACAAAGCTGTGACATTCGGACGGACAGATAAAATCGCAAAGGGTTCGCACAAGAAAGAAAGAAAGAAGAAAGAAAATAAATTTATTTGAAAACCCAGTAACACACATAAGTACACACTAAAGTAAATAAGGCAAATCAAGGAACAAAAAATAGAAAATAATATGTAATGAAAAATAGAAAACAATACGATAAACACAGAAGAAAACAGAACTAAAGAAACAGTGTTACATGGGGTCCAAATAGGTCCCCGTCTCAGCATTTATGCCGCTACCAGCTAATTAATAGCAAATAGCGACGCTGATTTTCAGACTGGGCCCGACTTGGTAGAGTGTGTGTGGTAGAGAAAGGGTGACACAAAAAAAAAAAAAAGTTTCATTTATAGATAATAGACACGCTAAATAATAGGTAGGTAGACACATGAGAAGATGAGAAAAAGAATACATGGAAGGATGAGAAAATACATAAAACAGGCAAAGTGCAATAAATAACTAACTTAGGTTTTTAGTCTAATTTGATTTGATTTAACTTGATTTTTAAACTATTTAAGTCGAATTGGAACTGACACATTTCTCGGTGAAATAAGAACTCGGCGCCAAAAACAAAGAAGTTGAAGTTCGGATGGGAAAATTGGGAAAACATGTTGTAAATGAAAAGAAATAGATGTGAAATTATTAATATTAACCAATTAATACAAAATTGTGGCGCATACAGCAATTATTTCGTGAATTTTGTGGTGGACTGAGTATAATGCAAAGGTGAAAGTGGGAAAATGGAGAAACTAAAATCATGATGTAAGTATAAATAAATATCACCGTGAGCAGTCTACTTTTATAAGTTTGGTCAACTTTTTGTAAGCTAGGGTGTTGGGAGCTGGATGTATTTATATAATAGCTATTTAGTCTTTTTAGGAACCAATATAATACCGCCGTAGAAAAGGGATTAGAAGTCAATTCAAGATGGAAAACAAAGCAATATTAAAAAAGTACAACAAAAAAGACACACAACAACAGATAATGGATTCACACATATACAGCAAGAGACTTTCTATTTGTTAACCTACTGGGGACAAGTCTATAAACAAAAACAACAACAACATATTTTAACAGGAAAAAAGGTTTGTAAAAAATCAAAATTAGAATTAATTAATTATGTAAATATAAATAAAATAAATAAAATAGCTGGTAATGGATTTCAAGTTAGACAATAAGGCTGCTGGTCGGCGGTGTTCTAACTGAGCTGTAGTGCAGTCCACAAGTGGTAAATAGTCTTTTTATTGAAATAATCTGGCACTAGTCCATACAGAAAAGCGGAAAATCCACCAGAAAATCGGTCTCGAAGACTTCAAAACTCGATTCAATTAAAGTTACTTCTGCGAAAGCGTGCTCCATCTAAAGCCAGTCCTTCACTGTCTGGTGATCATACGCTTTACCGTCGCCAAAAAAAAAAAATCGATGTCTCCAAAAATATATTTAAATTTAAGATTCAAATATTTATTTACAAAGTTTTATTTTACAATAGAAAAAGGCCTGACTTCTGGCTTTCGAATCCATTATTTTTTAAGTCGTAGTAGGCATAGACTGAACATTTTTAAGTCATACTTAATGACGAAAATCTATGAGCTGTATATATTTTTTATTAATTTAGGCGCCAGACATGTTTCCATCCGCGTCCCCTCAAAAGCTTGTAAACGCAAGCCGTGGAAATAACAAGTGGAATGCACACGAGCCCACTTCCTAGCCTGACCAGAACCTTAAAGGGTGGGTCCATTAACTTTTTATAATTCCGTAGGTCGATGAGGAAACCCCCACGTTATATTTATGTTGGGTAGTTTACTTGAAGGTAGGCTAGGAAGAAAAAGTTACAATTTTATTTTATTTTACTCGAAAATAAAGACTGTTGGTAATAGATAATATTGAAAAACACACACAAAAAACACTGACAAAGTCGGTTACCACTCAGCATGTGCTACGGCGAAACAGATCATGCCATAGCGCTGGTCCTCCGTACCTAGTGATGGCACATAAAAACTAATCAGGATGCTCTTATCCTGTGTTTTTTTCGTAATTTTTCGTTCGGTATATTTTATTTTCGATGACAATTAAAGCGAGCTTAGTTTCATCTAAAATGTTTCTACCAAGTAGGAAAGTGGAGTTAGTTGGAAATCGTTTTAGGAATAAACAATAAATGTTAACAACTACCAAGACTTTAAAACAGGTGGAGACCAAATTGTTTTATCTTGCCTTTATCCTTATCTGATAGTAAAGTAAAATTATATGAAGGTAATGGTTTATTGCCCAATAGGTAGGTACGATGATATCAATATCACTAACGCAAAGCATGTCATTCATTAAACCATTAGAATTTAGATAAACCAAGAATTATGAATATTATATTGTATCTAATTTCCATGCTCACAGGGCATATACATAGTAACCCAGTCCTTTGGGAGGCATGCGTGGGGCCGTAGCCAACAGCACAGAGGCCCTATAAGAGAGTTCATCTAAATGCGAAATTTACACACAGCGATATTATATTTTCTATAAAAATATCATACCGCTATGTGTCTAAAATGAAACGAATTAAAATTTGTTTACTATAGTCATGGTAATTAATTACACTCCTTTTGGGTAATTTAATACGGTGTAATATTTTATGTTCGTGCTAAGGTTAAGTTTTTCTGTAGTGGGGCACGATGGTGATGGCTGAAGCACAGCGTAGCGCACGTCTAGGCCACAGATGCTACAGCAGGGCAAGTTTTGCGGACCAATCAAGGCTTTTATAGTGCTTTACAGAAATAATACGAGTAATTTAAATTAAATAATCATTGTCATAATAATTTTAACCAAATAATGATGCCATCTATGGCGCTCATTAGGGGAGGTCTATGTCCAGCAGAGGACTATTATAGGCTGGTGATGATGATGATAATAATTTTAATCAGGTAAAAAATACTTGTACCTGACTAAAATTATAATGACAATGATTATTTAATTTAAATTAGAATTTTCTAAGAAAACGATACGGAAAATTACTGCAAAATTATCACAACTTTGATGGTATTAAAGTTTGAACGTAATTAATAACCTCTTTATTTAAGCTACGAATAAAGTAGGAATATAGGAAACAAAAAAAGCATCCTTGATTTGAAATCATTTTAGCCTATTGCAGGAAGCTACTTAAAAACAACTAAAAACGTTAAACATCTCCTCAATAAATCTAATTTTTAATCAAAAGAGGTTTTATACATCAAACTGACTAGAGTTTCCTCCTTGGTTTACGTCTAAAATGAGTTTGTTAACCCTTTTCCATGTCCAACAATGCCGTGTTTTGCGCGCTGCAAAAAGTTGCTGGCGCCTTTTCGAAGCTGGAACCACTTTACTCAAAGAAGGTTGTCAAAATAATGATCAGATTACAGATGTAAGTACTATATTTGAATGAAGGTAATTTTTAACTTCCATTTTTATTGATTTTTTTTAAAGATTAGATTATCGATTTAGTTTTACTTTTGGAACACTAAGGTGTGTTCCTAATAATTTTCTTTTGTTTAAAATTGCACACAAATCACATCCTAGCTGGCGTAAGAAAATGTTGAACACATTACACATTCTATCAAATTTTCTTTAAACTGTTTTTATGGTAATGGCAGAAAGGTGTCTAGGCCAACAAGTGTCCAACATAGCGTAATAAATAATAATAATTATTATTTATTATTCAAAGAGATAAGTAATATAGCACCTACTACACTACAGTCTCTTTAGAGTGCTGGATTAACGCTATGTTGGACACTTGTTGGCCTGGACAATTATAAAAATAAATAATGCTGGACAATCCACACAGCATCATTAGCCCTCAAGCTAAGCAGAGCTTGTGTTATGAGTAGGTACCAGATGACTGATATAGACCTATATCAGTCATTATGTACCTGTACATAATACAATATTATTATTACATATAAAAATATATTTTTTTATTATACATAGTAAACGACCAGAATACCATAAACAAATATTTGCAGATTTATTTCGTCGCTGATTGGTTTAATTTTGAGTACGAAGTAGAAAATGAAAGGAAGCGTAGGCCAGGTTGGTTATGATGTACAGAACCATTATAAATTGTCCAGCCGATGCCCTGTCATATCGTTATCTCCTCAATTCGGAGGTAACCTTACCCCGCGGTGTCAGTTTTTGTTGACGTTGTTACAAGGTTGCGGTCCACCACGACACGCGTTCGTGTGATCATCGAGGGTCCCATTTTTTTTATTTAAAAACAAAAAAAATCTTTGGACATGGACAGATTTCAATACTTTTATATTCTACTTATCGTCTGAATTTACTATGTATGTACGAGGTACCTATAACACTTTTATCGGTCTAGTACCTATTAGAAAATTCAATCTAGTTATAATATCACATTATTAGGAATTCAAAAATTCATTGTATTTGTTATATTATAAATTATCTTAAGATAATAAGATCATTTTATTTGTGCTTTTCTTGTGTAATGTCTTTTTTTATTGTACTATTTCTGGTGAGCATTTTTGTATTTGTATTTATTGTGAATAGCTACCCAAATAACTAATTATACAAAATATACTTACCTAGATGCTTATACTATATAATATACGAGTAATAGTATATCATAATTAAATTTAACTCGCCTCACACATATTATATGTGTCAAGAGGCTTTAATTATGGTCCTTATACATCTAATCTTGACTAATATTTTTGACTCTACGTAAGGTGACTTTACGACAGTGTCAGGAACCTTCTTAGTATATTGATATCCAGCTAACTTTAGTTGTATTTTCTTGTCTAGTGTGAGTGAGGGTGTAGTGACGGTGCCATTACTTATCTCTTTGAATAGTTATCATCATCTGTTTGTACGATCTGAAGATATTTATTCCACGAGTTCAGGTCGTTTTCTGGGAATAGGTAAAAATATAAATATTTATGTAATGTATTCTATTATTATATATCAGTCATCTAGTACCTATAACACACAAGCTCTGCTAGATGTTCCTGTGTGAATTGTTTAGCATCGTTATTTATAATAACGATTTGCCATCATTATTCCTTAGCATTTCCAAAAGTATTTTGTTCCTTTTATCATTTTTGGGATGGTAGGAAACATTCTCTGTGAACTCCCCGGAGAGTAGACGGCAGGTTCGCTCCCACAGTCACAGACAGGTAGGTATGGTTCACCGGACGAGCCACGCGTAAACAGTTCGAGGTAGATCTATTGTTGATTTTGGCATTGATAAGGTTACCGAAATTATACATGAACTACATAATATAGAAATTTACGCTTCGTGAAAAGGGTGATACTTATCTAAAAGTTTTCTTTGATATCACAATCGTCATATTTAACATACCATACGTTGTTTTTGACACATCAATGCGTTGTTTGCTAGGTAAGTCGTAGTTACCTCACCTACCTAATCTTTCTGGATTAATTTTTCTTTAAAGAATAATTCTGATGAAAATGCAGCTATGTAAGGGTATGTTAATAACAACGAAATACTAATGGTTTTCCCAAAGCGTTCCTTGGCGCTTTTGAGGAAATCCGGTCTCAGATCTAAGGACTGTGTGTCAATAACCTTACAGTTCTGTAATCATAGAAAAATAATAGTTACTGATTTTGTTATTTTGGCACAACAATAACCAACACAGCCCGGGGCACGTTGAAACATTTCAGTGATTTCAGTTTAGTAAAATGTAGGTTTCCACATTGTTTGTCATCTTGTCTTTTAGGTGTAGTTAAGCTAGGTAGAATCGAGGTCGTCTATCGAGTTCTTCACTGACCTTGCCTGGCGTTTGCAGTGAACGCATGCTGCTAGATATGCAGATAGCCCTCTACAGACTGACAAGGGAGGAAATTGAACGTAGCGCCCGCCGAACACGATTCAAACACTTTTGTTACAAATCGCAAACACGGTGACCGGGCTTCTTGCTAACAATCAGACATACAAGATGTTGATTCGTTATATTTAAACGTTTATTATGACTACCCACGTATTTTGAACATGACATTAATCATCTTTGGTAAGATCGCAAGGAGGAAACGAAATTTTGTCGTCCAGCACTAATAACAAAAAATACAAAAGTGTGTATTTCAGATATTTTAATTGCAAGTTTGCTTACCTGTCCTGACTCAAACATATTGACGTTTTTGGACTGTTGTTTTGTTTGTGTAAAAAAACGCACGTCTTCCTATTCATTGAACGATTGACAGTCGGGCCAGTGGCTCTCAAACTTCTGTCAAAAAAAGCTGATTTACTTTGGTATTTTTTGGTATTAGCTTCTGCCCTATCTAGTTAAGTACCTACCGCTCAAACTGGTGCTTAGACGTTTGACTATAATCAGACTTTCAGATTATAATTATATATTCTATATATATATATATATATTCTTTCCGATTCAGAATGCTACCAGATAATATAATTATGCTAAATTTATGATCTAAGTAGACTACTAGTCTAATTAGTCTAGGACGTCAGTATATATCTAGCAGGTACTACCTGGATACTAAAACGATTATAAGGACGATATTACTCAATGCAAATATTTGCAGATCGTATAAACATTTGTACTAAGGTCGGATCACAACCTCCTGCGTCACAGGCGGACCTTACCTCGTACGAGTACATCGTTAGTTAGACATATCTTCATGAATCTAAGTAATTTCATGACATCATCATTATCCGATGATCATAATATTAGTCCAAAGCTACACCTACAAATTAATATATTTCTCTAAAAAGACGCAGGCCATTCTTATATTATAGACTATAAAGTTGTGCTAAAAAAGATATTTTATAATGGTCATCCTTTAAAAGTTTGGGCATCAGCGTGACATCCGTTCGCGCGACAGGTCGTGCTGTTTTGACAGCTCCCCGCGACGTTTACTTTGTCCCAGTCTTAAGACTCCCTCAAGCTCACTGTATGTGACTTCCAGTATTCCAACTGTGTACCAATCCAGCAGTGGTCGATACACTGTTTGTCACTTCGAGGAACTGTGCTCTTCTTTGGGAATTGACGCGCGCTTCGACTCCAGCCAGTGTTGAATATAATCGGTTGTGGTGTGATAAGCATGGACAGTGCATCGGGCTGGCTGATCAAAGGTTTTTTTTTTTAGTTCTTTCGGCGTTCTACTAGAACTAAAATTAACAGTAAAATAACCTGCAAAATGTATGTTCTATGAGCCTAACAAAATGTATTAGGTATGTGAGTATATGACATGATATATTGCCATGGGAAAATGTTGAGTTATAGCCCAAAATCTATCATTTTTCCAAATGCTGCAAAAACACTAATAAATCTAAGTTTTATAATTTTTCAATAAGGTTATTTGGCATTCAAAATTAAATTGAATATCGGCAGTTAAATTCGATGTAATTTATTCGGTGCGATGTAACGGGATGACAATAATTGTATCGTTCTAGACGAATCTTAAATAGATAGGTTCCTCATCTCGATACTTTACAATAGCGATGCATGAGATGGCAGTTGTGTTATTAACAGGATATATTTTGTAATCAAACTGAATTTACTCATAAAGCCACAGATAAAATAATACTAAACAAAGCATAAAAATACAGCATGCAAAACCATAGACAAAAGTTAGGTTTCACGGGATAGATAATAATCTACAAGGATTATAACGTCATTATCTTTGGCCATGCCTGAGAACAATCTGCACCTGAATCGGTAAGCGATGTCATGTGTGAGATAACGTTTAGGTAACTAATTAATTTTGATAATGCTGACACCTTAGATACACTATCAGTAGGTATAGAGTAGGTAGCTAGATCAAATAAGATTAATAGGAGCCTCATCAGGTCTAAACCAAAATAATTATCTCTTACATTTCTTTTCCTGTTTATGTTTGTCTTAAACATTTTGATGTAATTTTTTTGCCACATTTTGTTTTTAGTGTAGCGGAAATTTTGTTTATCTATAATAATAATAATATTTGATTATTTGTTTGTTTGAATTGAATAGGCTCCGAAACTATTTGAAAAATTCTTTCACCATTAGAATCCTAAATTTTCCGAGATGGACATAGTCTATAGAATATTTTCAAAAAAATTAGGGTCCTGCATGATTTTTTTTTATTTTTAATACAGCTGCGAAGCCGGGCGGACCGCTAGTCAGGTATATTTTGAACATGTATTGTGATATTATTCTAGAATTCCATATTATAAATACCTAACTACCAATAATAATATTCTTCAATGTTCCTATCATAATAAGTCTAGACTGATTGCGCAATTAGCAGTATTATTTACTTATAATGGGCAGATAAAAGGTAGATCCGATATCAGGAACATCGGGTAGATAGCGGTTGTATTAGGGTAAGGGGCCCTAATACAACCGCTATCTAGTTTACATATGTATATGAGTTTGTCAAGTTTCGCATTTTATATCGTACTAGCAGCCCGCCCCGGCTTCGCACTTACATTTTAAAAATATTTTTTATGTGGATCCTCACCTATTTTTAAATTTTCCCATAATATTGAAAAATTTCAAAATTAGAATTCAAATAGTAATTTTTGGTCCTATTAAATTCAAACAAACAAACAATCAAACCTTTCCCCTTTATAAAATTAGTATAGATGTTGAGTTACTGCCGTTGGGAGTGAACGCCATGACGTAGTGACGGCGGGGCGGCGGGGCGGTGGCGTACCGTGGCAGACTTCTACTAAGCAACCCACCAAAACCGAAAACAAAAATAGTGAACCATTTTGGGGATTCGTTGACAATCCCGATTATTACAATTAATGGCGAGCGTCTCGCTCGGATATTGTAAGTTTTTTTGGTTTTTACTGCGGTGGTAGATGAATATGCGTAAATAAAGGCAAGCGGAGCGGAGGTTGGTCAGGTAGTGTTATCATATCAACAAAGTAATCGTAGGGGGTGACGAGGACGACGGCGAGCGAACATGCAGCCGCAGCTACAACATCAACGAGACTTTTGAGATTCACAAAAATAAAATTGGTGTCCAACAGATATTGACAATGATATAACGGCATACAGAGGGACCCCTTCGATTTTGAAAGTTTGTGACAGCAGCGATTTGCAGTTAGGAAGAATGTAAAGTTTTTGACGGTTATAAAGAAAATAGGAGGACAACCAGATCACAAAATCGAGCGAAAAGTACTTACCACAATAATTTGTATGATCTGGCCGTGTGCTTGTTGTCCCCTTTTTTGTGATTGGGCTTGAGGTGCCATCTTGACACCCATCGGAGCTTGAGACCCCCGCCCCCCTATACCATTACGTGTTGCTAAAGTTTCTAGCGACTGACAATAACAGTAACAACACGTCATATTGTAATGTGCTGACTGACCCAACGGTCTGTGTCTGTGTCCGACTATGTCCTTACCCACTGTTGGGGCAAAAGTCCGTAAGACTTATCGAGTTCATGAGATAGGCACTTGGGTTCATTGCTAGCAAGTTTATTGTAGGCGCTTATATGTAGTCTGTTGTTCTGTAAGTTGGTTAAGTTTGATAATTGGAATTATTTTGGTTCGATTCGAGGATTCAAAAGTATAGACGAAGTATAATGAACCTCCCTTATCTTACAATACTTACTTTATTCTTGACTGGCTGCGCCCCGTGGTAATACTGGAGTGCATAAATACATTTGAATTTGATCACACCCTCACAACACTTTTCCGGGGTCAGTAAGTAGAATTTTAATCTAATCTCCTATCAAATTCCATCCAACTCCGTCCAGCCGTTTCAGCGTGAAGGAGTAACAAACAATTTTGTCGGAATATTCGGGAAGAATTATTTTGGATTTGTTCGGAGGCTTTTACCAGCTTAAAGGTAAGGATTTAAAATATTCACATATTATGTTATAGAAAAAACTGTATATTTATTTACTATGCACAGGTACTTATACATTACTACTGTAGGTAGAGTTTAGATATAAATAGACATCATGCTTGCATAAAACGAAAGATTGTATAAGAGTTGTGTATTGATTCTTGACCGTTTGCGGAAGTTTTACATTATTTACAAAATACATCTAAGTAATAATTGCTTGCTGTAAATATAACTAAGTAATACGTAAATGTTCGAGAAGTGTATTCATTTATTACCTACATCTTTTAACAGAAATCTCACTCCTAAATGATTACTTTAGGTATAAAACTATAAAAAGGATAAATAAATATAATATAAATTATTTATCCTATATAAATTGAGGTGTAGGTACCTACAATACCTACTATATGTATGTATATCTACGGTGGAAATTCATTAATTACTAAATGACTGAAAAACAAATCAATTGAGTTACTAATGAAAACTATTTATAGGTAGGTACATATTTACCTATTTAATAATTAACAAGAATTAATTAGAAATAACGAATAAAGTTAGACTTTTCCTACATCTATGATTAGAAACATTGGCACATTGCACCTTATTTTCTAATTAAACTATAAACGACTTATAAACAAAATATTATCTCTAAGCATTGGTAAAATAAGTAAATTGGTATTATGAATGGGCAAATCTTTCTGGTGATTTTTATTAAGTGTGAAAAAATAATTTGCCTTCTTTCCTTTACGTGATACTGTTCATTTAGGTCTCTACTGCAGGTCCCTGCACAACTAATGAACTGTTATTTGAGGCAACTATTGTAACTATTGACACGATTCTAAAGTACATTCTTTCGCAAGGATTTCCTGTTCTGGTACATTACACTAAAGTAGATGGTACAGTGTTTGTGTCCGCTTGTCTCTTCTGTAGATACTGCGGGTTGCCTTGCTCTATTCTGCTCTCGAACAGCTGGTCGCCGTACGTGACCGGCCGCCGCTGGGGCCCATGGTCCACGCTGCCTACGAACACCTGGTCGCTGTACTGCGGGAGCTTCTCTTGCTCCTGCTTGGCGCGCAGTAACGCATTGTACTGCAGGTATCGCTGCTGACTCTCCAGCAATGAGATCTGGTCCGAGAGATGCGGCGGTCGGACCTGGCCCAGGTGCGGTGGTTGGACCAGGTCTATACGCGTGGTTTTGGTCTGGTCTGGATGTCCTATCGCGACATGGTCGGACCCGTACTGCAAGGAGCGCTGCGCGGCGCTCTGGTCGAGGAAGGAGTGGCCCGGGACTGAGAGCTGCTCCTCGAGCTTGGGCCTGGACTGGTCTCCGCCTCTGCTGGACTCCGGGACCTGGAATGAGGAGATCATTGTGAGCTGAACTGCCTTTACCACTAAGTATCGTAAATTCGAATCTAGGATTTAGATTACATAATGAATAGTGTTTTTTTTTTTCAAATTATCTTTCGTTCGTATCATAATATTTTTTGATACTGTAGTAGGTACCGTTATTGTCCCCAGAGTATGTTAAATCTATCTCCTAGCTAAATGTATACAAGATAAGATTTTTATTCAATACTATACATATATTACCACAAACAACTCACAACGAAACGGTTCTTTCGGCAGACCAGCGTTGTCTGTGACGAGTGTACAACCAGCTCATGCTGAGACAGAGACCGTTTTGCGATTCATTGCAAAAATAAGTCAAAGTAAAAAATATATTTATTTTTTACTTTCTCATGCATGTTTTTGAATAAGTTGCAAATAAAATATTATATTCTTTTTAATGAGAAAGTACCTAGGTAATTATTATCGAAAAAAATCTCAAATAACGTTAAAAAAGAACGAAAATCAGTTCAGCCTTAAAACCTAATTAAAAATAAAATTTTATTCGAGGGGTTTAGGTTACAAAAAATATCTTGTTAACTATAGATAATTAAAAAACACTTTTATTAGATCGTGGCTTTGAATTTTGATTAAAATTATCAATAAAAAAATACTTCCTGCATACCACATTAAATACTTATTTGTTTTGCAACATGCTGTAAAACTTGTTACAGTTTCGTCAATATTCCACGGCCTTTAGATAACTATAATTTGAAATAAGCTTTAGTAGGTTGAGGTAGAGTTATTTTTGAGTGGTTCGTGTTTGGAGGTGTGTGCATGACGTTCTCAGCGAGGCCGATGCGTATGCGCACGCTTATGAACTTTTACACAGTAACGCTGTAGGTAGGTTTACTCGACATGTGGGATTTGTCTTTAAGAGAATGTTTTATTGAATGGCAAATAAAAAAATAGCGTAGGGAATTTATCGCGATATCGTACACTTTTACGTACATCGGATGTATTTTCTAAGATTTCGATATTCACTACCCAGAGCAGTAGCAAAAGCCAAATAGGTATGCGGTAGTTCTAATGTTCATTATAATCACACTGGAATACCGCGTTACTGTTACAAAAGGCGAGCGATGTTAATACCTACTTATAATAAGCACACCCGTTTGCAAAGTTCAACTTAAAGTAGGAATATTGTTATGCGATCATTGCTCTAAGCTTTTCTTTGTCTTTCTATGAGTTATGGTTATGAGAGTCAATACTTATATACCTACACAGAACCACAAAATACTATAAAGTCACTTTCGGAACCCATAGAGCCAACTTTTAATCAACAGTTCAGACTTTTCAGCACCCTACATAGTAAAATTACGTACGCTCACATACTAGAAGATATCTAGGCTGCTCTACAGCCGCACCTTATGCGCGTACGCACGACATTGACATTCTATCAGAACACGAGCGAGGAAGTGGTCAATGAGATAGATGACCGTACTTGAACCTAAGTATTGACTACCTATTATCTGGACTATGTAAAAAATTACTTCTCAATTCCGTGTCTATTTTTTATTGAGCAAAAAAGTCGAATGAACGTTAAGTTTAATCTATTAGATAATGGTACTGAACTGGTAATGAACTTTTATCATACTTATTGCTGTTGGTTGAAGAGTGACGGAATAGGTACAATATGTCTACTTTTAATAAGTTGAGAGGTGGAGTGGGAGGCCCTGAATGAGATGGCGTCAAGATATCGACGCCCATCTTCTATCGTAGAATTGCAGCAGCAGCGTTAGATTGCGATGGGTAAGGAGATAAGGGAGGCTTCTGCCCAGCAGAGGGACAGTCATGTCTAACTATCTATACTAATATTATAAAGAGGAAAGATTTGATTGTTTGTATGTTTGTTTGTTTGTTTGTTTGAATTGAATAGGCTCCGAAACTACTGGACCGATTTGAAAAATTCTTTCACCATTAGAATCCTAAATTTTCCGTGATGAACATAGGCTATATAATATTTTTAAAAAAGTTAGAGATCCGCATGAAAAATTCAATAATTGAAACGTGCGCTGTATATTCAACCTCTTTTTCTATTATGGCGCGTCAGAATAGAAAAGGAGGTTGCATAGGTGCTTGCTTTTTCTCTACGGCCAGTGTCAGTTATGGAGTGTCAAGTCAATGTCAAAAACCCCAATGCTGTTAAAAAAAGTAAGGGATCCGTATGAAAACTTTGAAACCCACCATTTTAGTGTGTATAATTTCTGAAATTTTTTGTGTAATACCCGTGCGAAGCCGGGGCGGACCGCTAGTAATAAATAAATATAAATAAATGTCGCTGAGAAAGTAAGCGTTTAAAAGACTATGCAGCGATTCCGCACGTTTTGAAAGTATTTCCTTTCACATAATTACGAATTCATTTGTTCGACTTGGTTAAAAAACGAGATACGAGTAGAAAAACAAGTAGAACCTTTTTACAAATCTGATAACTCAGATAAGACAATGATATGTTCAGAACGTGGCGTGTGTTGATCTAATGACATTGAACGATTCATATCTGCTCACGATTTATGTACCGTCAAAAAATGTTGAACATATTAAGACTACAAAACCACGTGTACATACAACATAAATTAATTACCAATATATTATGTAATTTTCTTAGTATTTAAATTTCTGAGATATTATTTATCAGCTTCAGGAAACAATTACTCTAGCTATAAACAAAAGTGGTGCAAATCTTTAGAGCTTTGAGTTATGTAAGACTGTCGACAATCTACCTAAGGTCAGAAAGATAAAGTAAGAATGCTGGAACCGTGCCGACAATGCGTTTTCTTCACGAGACATTGCTGACAAGACTGACGTATAGCCACAGGTATAGCGGTGTAACTGCACAAATAAGGGGCAATCTTGACAATCAAAAAGATGAAACGATCGTGGACAATTTGCAAACTGTACTTGTCACGTTTTTGCAATAACGTTTTGTGTAATCCGGACAGTTAGAGCCTTATTTTGAATAAGTTTAGACTCCAAAGCCTCCAGTTTAAAGCAGAATCATAAAAATTGTAACAAAAGTAAATAAATAATAATTTCTGTACCTCGACTTTGTACGAGGTGCCTTACAATATGTGTACAAAACTGAAGGGTGATTCCAGGATGTGTTTGGACACATTAGAGGGATAATTTTCATTCAACAAAGAACAATGGCAGGTCTCCATACTAAGAATTGTCTGGGATCAAATTGAAGCGTACCGTAATGAAAAAAATGTTAAAAGATTTGGCGTTAGCTCCAGAATCTATAAATGAGACTATTTTCTTTGGGGAAAGCCGGAAAAAAAAGATTTCAGTGTTTGAATTTTTTGGTTATGAATGAACGTCAAACAATATTTGTCTATAAAACATCGCAGATTGAAATCAAATCATAAAGAAATGGATAATGTGGTTTGGTCTTATCAATTAGACCACGCCACCTTATATATTCGAAATGAGAAATGATAAACAAAATGAGCAAAACAAATTCTAAACTTCTTGTATGTTTACGAAAGCTGGGCGTGTATTAAAAAAAATGTACCTACTCGCCCCGTAAACACAAAAAAACTGGGGGTTTTAATAAATAATGTTGGACAATCCACACAGCATCATCTAGCCCGAAGCTAAGCAGAGGTTGTGTTATGTTATGAGTTCCTACTAGATAACTTATATACTTAAAACAATATATATAGGTATACCTACATTAATAGATATTTTTTTATTTTACATAGAAAATGCCCAGAATACCCAAAACAACAATATCAGAGTCCTAAGGGCACGCACTAGCCAGACACAGGGCAGTATCAATCAGTCCATGTCCATAAACAGGCCAGGTCGGGTGTTACATACGTCGCCTGTGGCTTCCGTAATTCGGGTAAAAATAAATAGAAAACCAAAATATAAACACAAAACACAGCAGAGATGAAAAACGCCGAAGTCTCGGAAGGATTCTGTCAAAGAGAATAAAACCACTACGTTCTAGATTCTATGGCGTCTTGACTTGACAGATAACCGCTGACAACATGACACTATCTAAGACAAATCAAAGACAAATGATACATTGCATTCAATAATTGTACCCGCACCACTAATAAAATGGTAACATTTCGAATGTACCTAATTCGAATATCATTTGATAAGCTTTTAAATATCATAAAATAACTCCGGCCTTTACGAGAAGGAGTGAATAATTGAAAAATCGTAGAAAATTTATTAAATTTGATTCATATACATCAGATCCATGGACGCAAAAAAAAGTCCAGACCAAATTCTGCCATTGTTCTTTCAGAATTCCGCCTTTATTAATTTTGACACTAGCTGTCAAATATTGAGAATGTTTAACCAGCGCAGACTTCCAGACACAAGGTCGGGTGTCGTAATGAACCGGTCAGTCTGGCTTTCTTACGTCAGCGGAGAGAGTGATCGCTATTGAACTACGATACTCCAGTTCTTTTAATGGTTGCAAATCGGTTTTGATAACCATTTAACGTTGAAGAAGTTAACAAACATCGCACTCAACTTTTAAAAAAATTACGCAAATTGAATAAGTTATAACATAATTCATAGATATTCATGGTGTTATTTCAGAGATATTTCGACAGGTTTTTTATTGTTTCTCTGCTAAATCAGGAATTCAAAAACATGATTTGTTTACTTTTTTAAGTAATATTTCATTATCCTCATCATTTATGGTCCATTGAAACTTTTGGGTATAGATACTCGTACATAAATAAAAAGAAGTTTATTTATCAAAACACACTTTTGTTTATGTTATAAATTAGACTAGGTATATCATTCGCCTTATCTTTTATATCATTAATCATTATATAAACTAATTATTTCAAGCTTGCTAACGAATAAGACTATTTAACTATTTCTTTTATATTTGGGTTCTGGTGTATAATAAAAAATAAAAAATTCTATGTATAATAAAAAAATATCTATCTATTTAATAATATTGTATTATGTTTTATGTATATCAGTCATCTAGTACCCATAACACAAGCTCTGCTTAGCTTGGGGCTAGATGATGCAGTGTTGATTGTCCAGCATTATTATTATTATTATAACTAGGAATACGATGAATTAGTAAAAGTTAAGTCATAAAAAGAATAAATAACATGAAATAGAGCAAGTACTCTGAACAACAACAACAGTTGTTCGCGGTGAGTGCGTGACTTGTGTTTGACGTGACGTTGTTGCTTTGTTTTCATTTCACCTAGTTGCATCACACGTGTGACCGATGTACAAACTATTACAGCAAAACCTACTAAACACTGGCCAGGTCATTATTTCAAACGCAGTATTCAAATAATAAGATTAAAAAACAACACTGGCATGATAGATAGTGGATACTATTTTGGGAAACTTTGAGTACCCACTAGTACCTAGGTAGGTATAAATAATTTAAATCTGGACTAATGTTTTAACATAATTTATTTTTGACCTTTTTTTATTTTTTTTTATTTGCAGGCAGAAATAAGCGACTGGTGCTGGCCGTTAGAACTCACGTAATTTTTGGATGAAATTGTAACAGATTATGTAGCACGTAATATTCAAGAAATACATACTAATTAGATTGTTGCGAGATATCTTTTCGTGTGCACAGTCATTCTGTGTTTTCGTTTAAAATTCGAACAAAACTATCATGATGTACATTAACCCACTATCCCCGTATTAGTATAGCATTTTTAATTTGAACTAAATGCCGAAACGTAACGACCTGAACCGATCTGGGACAAGATAAACCTAATACCTATAATATTCTGAGGAACTTAATACAGAATGTAGAGCTAGTGTAGAGTTCTCGGTAAAGTATCATTTTGTCCTGAATGCCGATACTTAAAGTGCCTTTCTATGGATAATGGTGGGTCTTTAGAGCAGGTACGTTAAATACTTTGCCTGATTAAATAATTGAACTCATTTTAACTATTGCGGTTTAAAGCTATACCTACGAGTACCTTATGTGGCATGGCGACATCCTTATTGGTATATTTATATAGTTAAGAAATTGTATATTTTTTATTTTATCTTTAAGTATGCAATTTTTTTGTTGGCATGATAGGACAAATAGGCCCTCTCTCCTTTCTAGCACAGCCTAACCTAACATTAAATTGGTTACTGGTGGTTAGGTTTAATGTGTTCCAGTAACCTTTAAGTTGACGTTGTGACTATCAACTTGTCACTGTATGATTTACGAGTTAGCGTTAGCACGATATTGCATTATGCATATTAGCGTTTTTATGCCACCCTGTATCAGCCAGAAACACAGGCATATGATACTGTGCATCCTCATAACGGGCGAATCGCTTATGCTTGGCTGTCGAATGGCCGGATAATCGCCTCAGTATGTATGTATATGTACTATACATGACCCACTGCCAAATATGAAAAATATATCTCCGAAAAATTAAAATCAGTATTTAGTTTTAATTGGTTCATATTTTAGCGTATTTTCTAGGCTACTAAGGTAGTCCATAACACATAATTGCGAATTTCGGAAGTTTATTTTTCTAGGTAAGGAATCTCTCCTGTGCACGATACTGAAATTTACATCATCCAACTCTATAATAATTTAGTTTGGCTTGAATATGTAGGGTAGGTAGGTACTCACATGAACATCAAACGTGAACTGGTAGTTCGGATGCGAGTAGATGTGATCAGTGGACCCCCTGGAGTAGTGCGCCACGCTCACCGGGTTGCTCCCGTGGTGGATCTTCGTCACCTACGTCACAAGAAGAGGATTCAGTAAGATCCTACGTTAATGGCTTCTTTATAAAGACTATGATGAGTTGTCTCATCATGGAGTTGTGATGGTGATATGGGTGGTGTAAATAAATGAGTAGAAATTCTATCATAAACTGAAGAAGCGTGGAAGATCTCAAAGTCACTTGAAAGTCGGACCTTCATAAGTCTTTTAGAGTTCATTAATATTTATCAGAATCACCAGTATCTTGGCACAGATCACCAACAGTCAGCGCAGGGTCTGCTAGAGTACTTAGATATCAGAGTGATAAATAGTGATCATTATAGGGCGGTATAGGGTATTGCCGTGTGGTGCCGGCATAGAATTTCACCACCCCATACCTCCCGTGGGTGTCGTAAGAGGCGGCGTGTGTCCCTTACACACCGTGGGGGCGGGCAGCAGCACCTTCTTAGAACAACTTCACCGAACAGCGATCCCCAACCTGCATGCCCAGCATAGGGATTATGGGCAATAAGCTCCAAATGATAAATAATGCCATCTATGGCGCTCTTTAAGGCCTATGTCCAAAGTCCAGCAGTGGACTATTATAGGCTGATGATATTGATAGGGTATTTGGCATTTTAAGTAAATGTGATTGTCGTGTATACACATACGGTAAGACAAATAAACATTACGAACCTTATAGGGCTCTGCCCCTTGCAGCTTCTTCAACTGGCCCCCTTGGAACACAAACGGCTGGTAATGCTTCTTAGGGCTTATCTTAGTGAGGAGCAACGAAGCTTTGTCTTCAGGTTTCCTGTACCCTGTATATTCCTCCACGGTTTTAGGGTAGAAGCGCACGACTGGCGCCTCGAACGGCGCCTGTGTTTCCGGCGACTCTAACCCTTGCGTGAGCTTCTGGATCACTCTTTCTCTTTCTAGTTCCGGTAGCTTGGTGTCCGGGTCGTTCAGGTAGGCCACGAGGGCGTCGTCCAGGGTCTTGTAGGCGGCGTAGGCGTACTGCGGCCCCTTGGCCCCGGGGCCGGTGTCGTCGTATTTGTTCTCTTGCGCGAATTTGATCTGCGCGTCGGAGGCGGCGGAGTGCGGGGCGGAGTGCGGGGCGGCTAGGTACGCGGGGGGGCGCCGCGCGCCCGCCAGCGACACCAGCGAGACCAGCGCTGGGAGCTGGAATATCCAACACTGTTATCTATTTACAGTTTTGTCGTCTTTGGGAAACGAGTAAGTACACAAACCACTACAAATGTAGTACAAATAAATAGTAAACATTAGTTCAACATTATTTGGATCGATAAATGACAAGAAGCGAGGAAGAGAACACTACCTGTTGAGATACAGTGCTCAACTAGTTCAGCAGGTAGGGCTACCCAACTCAAACCACTGTCAGTCCATCTACAACAAAATTTTTGTTGATTTTTATACCTACTCCATATTCTATATAACCAAATATGTATTAATTTTAAGCTTAAATATAAGTATTTTTAGTGGTACATTCCAATGTTACTGAACTTAATAAACTTTTACTTTACTTTACTTTACCATGTCGATGTGAATGTCGTACCTAACTTCACTACCGAACACCCCTAAACACGCATGGGTACGAAACGAGTTTGGGTGTGTACGGATACATCGAAACAATTGTTTTTAAAACGCGCGTTTCAAAACTTCAGATGTAGGTACCTACCTTATTCTTCTTAGTCAACAAACATAAACTCTCGTCTTTTTACTAAGTATATGTAGTAGGTTAAATAATGGTGCTAATAAATAGAAGTGTTACCAACGGTCCATCTATATTATTATTACGAATTTAATAACGAACGAAACATTTTTGTGTAAGATCCAGTAAATCCACTCGACTCGCTTGACAATACCTCATAGCATTCAATGTGCTAAGAACAGTGTGCTAATAGTCTATCAGTCTTTTTACTGAACTGATGAAGGGCAGGCTCTGCGTGCTAAGGCTAATTATAATCCTTAAAAAACGTGTACAAAGCCTAGACGGAATAGTAAAACCGACTATAAATAATTATCACATCATTGTGCAAAATTGAACTAAATTAAATGTTCAGGCAAAAAAACTTTCCGCTAATTAAACACTTACTGTGTACCTTGTTGATAACAAAGGAAACTAGTCTTTACGTTAACGTGGTAAGGACCAATTAATCTTAGAGAAAGTAGTCTCTATTACAGTCGGAATAAGGGTTAATGAAGTAGTTGTAGGTGTTTGGGTTAAAAATAATATTTAATCTTACGTCGTCGTTAGAAGTTATATAAAGTATGAAATAGTTACGCTTTAGCTATATAAAGTTTTGTAAAATAGGCAATAAAATAATGAGATTGTCATAGTAATCTAAGGTGACACAGAAGATGGCCTGAAAAGAAAAGTTTCTCGAAGATCGACCATTTATAAAAACAAAAAATCGATAGTAGATGTAAGTAAACTTAATAGAAAGGCCATCATCATTAGCAGCTCAGGTTTGTCCACAGCTGGACAGCGGCCTCTAAAGAGCGCCATATTTCCCGGTATTTAGTAGCATCCAGCAGCCTTTTGCAGCTGCCTTATTGTCTAACTTTAAATCCATTACCAGAGAACTTCCAACCGATTACCAGTTGCAGACCCAGTCAGAATGTTGTCGGTATTGTATAAGGTATTCAACTGGTCTTCGGTTTCAGTTATTTACCCAATACGAAAGTAACAAGAGGCTAGGTTTGAAATACCAAACTGAAGCCGATTACGATTACCAGTTGAGTTAGACAATAGGGCCGTAGTCGTCCACCCAGCTGGCCAGAGTACGTAGCGTGCACTACGTACGCCGAGTCGCTCTCCACTCAAGATCACATTCGCATAACGGTAACCCCACAATCAAAATCAAAATCAAAATCAAAGTGCTTTATTTCCTTTAGACCTTACAGGACTCTTGGACACGTCACAAAACACAAATTACATTAGTAATACTGGGAAATAAAGTGATCACTTTGATTAATTGTTCACTTCAATCTTTTTAAGGTAAAGTAAAGAAGCGAACAAGAAACCTTTACCTTGTTAGCTTGTTAGTTTTCGAGTTGGAGCAAAACTCGTCCCAAACTTTTTTGTCATCTAGATAATCTGATACCTTATAGTAAGCCTTTTTGCAAAGAACAGTTTTAACAATCCGTTTAAATTTATTTATAGATAATTTTTGCAACTCACTTGGAGTTCTGTTGTAGAAGCGTATAAGTACATTGCCCTTTGAAAGACACATTAATTTTGTGTAGCCTAGTAGTGGGCACAGCGAGTTTATTCTTATTTCTAGTATTAACATTATGTATATCGCTATTTTTAATGACCTTATTGATATTTTTATGAGTGTACATCAAATTTTCATAAATATACTGACATGTTACATACTGTCATTATGTTTATTTCTTTGAATTTTTCACGCAAGGATTCTCTGGGACCCATATTATAGATTGCACGAACAGCCCTCTTCTGCAGCACAAATATGGTGTTAATATCTGCAGCGTTCCCCCACAGCAGTATGCCAAAATGACATAATACTATGGAAGTAGCTGAAATAGACTAGTCTAGAAGTATCAACGTCTGTAAGATGACGGATTTTTTTTTTTACTTTTGAATGAAGGCAAATTAAAATTCCAGAAAGGTCTCACTTTCAAATCAAGCGAAGTGTGAATCGGAGCGCAGTAATGGTGCATTGTATGTAACATTTGTAATGTAAATTTGTAACAGAATCGGATATTGTTCAATAGCCTACAATTAGCATTTAAAAGGCTGTAAAACAACTGATAACATCACAATATGTGGAAATAGGTAATTGTTTGAACTATAACAAACTCTGGAAATAAGGCTTGCCTTCGGGTCTCCTGGTCAATAGAAAAGCTTAAAGGTGGCGAGGTGGGTCGGCGAATCGTGACGAGAGTGCTAGCAAATACTGGATGCAGCAAACTCAAGAATATAACAAATAAGAAGACTTTTTTGATAAAAACAATGCAATCAGAAAGAAAAAAACACAAGACACAATTATAAGAAAGGTACATGCAGAAAGGCCCTAACTCAGCATATAATACAGTTAAGCTCCTATAGGAGACCTAGCCAGCGCTGGTATTCCGTTAGAGCCTGTATTTGACGTCACAAATAGGACTCCGGTATCTTAGATACAACAAAAGTAAACTACACTATTTAATTAACTTGATCTAGAAACCAGCATCATGTTTAAAAGACATCGTACGACTGGTTCTTGTTAGGAGAGCTCAATGTCCAGCAGTGGACTAGCTGAAATAAATAACTGGTTGAACAAGACTATCGCATGACAACAGTAGTGGTATAAAAATGAAGATGTGGCTGGCTATTACATGGACATAAGTTCATGCCGATATCTATCTTTTAACTGCTTCTGTAAGATTGGATTTAGTTCGTTGATATTCTAATAAAGACAATAAATTTATGCTGGAACAGCATCATTAATGCCAATAAGGAGGATAAGAAGAGCTTGTAATGTGTATATAGGTTTACAACCAATTTATGTTGAAAATGAATTATTTTGATTTGATTTGATTTATTTCATGAAGGTAGGTCAGGTACATCGTTTTATGCGATGAGCGCATTCTAGATCAAGGTTGCTGAGTTTAGCATATCGATATCATTTCATCATCACATCAGCCAAAACTCATAAAAACAACTTCGAATCCCTTAGCTTTAAACTGGTTTTAGATTTTTAGCAAATACTCACATCCCATGAATACTTTTTCATGTTAATAAAAATATAAACATACTTGTCAAAAATATAAACATTAGACACAACTTACCTCAGGAATTATCCTGTGGTGGCAGTCCTATGGAGAATTATCTCAATACAATTGAATCAAGCCCAAATCAGTCCATAAAAGAAGGAACAAAGAAACTCCTAGTTTTTCGAATTCGGTTAAAAGTCCTTGTTTTACAATTTCTTGTTGACTGTACCTATATTATGTAGACAACATTGAGGCACCTTGATGAGACTGGCTCCCTCCAAAAGAAGGCCCTAATTATGTTGGTCAAGGTACATACCTTTAACATGTCTTTGGTGTTAATTACACTTGAAATAGCATCATCAACAAACAACCCAACATTTGGTGATATTAATACTGTTTTTAAGATGCGACACGTGTATATCATAGTAGGTATGTTATTTTGTGCAACACCGAGTTTTTTTTAGTTTTTTATTAATTTAAATAAGATGAGCAGTAGCAACTTGGCATTATGTCACTGCGATGCAACTGGTTTTTATGCAACGTTTATAAACGCTTTTACCATAAAACTTTAATGTGGATAGTGAAATAAATTCAACGTCAGCCTATATCCTATCCAACTAATATTATATACTTACTTAGATTATTATAAAGGCAAAACTATGAAGATATTTGGTCGAAGACAACGCCAAAACTACTGAATGCATCTGTATATGTGACATAAAGTTAAGTGTAATAAATGAATAATATTAGCTACTATTTGAATCCTAAGAATAGCGTGTGAGAATGCTGCCCCGTTCAACCCACAAATTTTCTACCCAATATAATTTTTCCCCGCTCAACCCAAATGATATGCCCCGTTCTACCCAGCCCAAAAATCTGAGTCACAGTGTGTTCTAAACAGCAAAGACAACATAATATTTATAAAAAGTCGAACTGTAAAGCAGCGGGCAGGAGCCTACAGTATTTTTATGATTGAAACAAAACTTCTGCTCGTGGTTTCACTCGTTCATCTTGGTTAAAAATAAGACTTAGATACTACCGTTGTTTACGATGTTGCATGCTATGGCATACACAATTTAGGCAATTACCTTACCTGATCGGTTTGAAAGATTGGATTTAGGTAAATAAATGTAAAATTTTCATCTTTTACAATATATTTTTAACCTATCTTATGACACTTGTGATGTACGTTCTTATACTTCTTAATTATGAAGAAGTAATTTTAATCATTTGGCAATGATACATTGGCATATTCACTTGTTAACCCGCGCGCTGTAGGTACCTGAGTATATGTATACATTTATATATTATATGTAGTGTCTTTTAGTGACGGCAACAAGTTATGACAACTTTCTTCAATAAGTAAATTATTGCACTTTCTGATTCGAGTGAACCTGTTATGAATGAAAACAACTTCCGAAAAATTACGTCACATTTTCTGATACCTTATCTATAAATAAAAGAGGATTACTTTTTACTGTGGGTACCTTAATCTACTAGGTACCTAGCCTACCATTTGCGGACCGACCTATATACTCTAGCCATACTCTAGAGACAATGTTTGTAAACAATTCTCATTACAAAAATCCAAAATATTGATCTTTACAAAAAGTTTGAAAAATAAAATAGATTATTCATCGTAGGACGAATCTCAATTCGACTAGAAGCTAGTCCAGCCTAGTGCAAATTCTGACAAAAAATTAAAAGGTACCAAGAAAATGACAAGTATCGGGGCAGTGTTTGCAAACATTGTATTTTCAGATTGTCTGGAGTTTAGATATCTATTCTCAACAATTTTCTTTTACTTACCAGTAACCAGTAACCCAACATTGTTAACTTTATCACCCCACTACCACAGAAAATATAAGGATGTGCACTTCATTCACAATAGTATGTCGATATCGATAAAGTTAAAACTTGAATCGAGAGCGCGAGTAACCGACACCAGCGCGGTCCAAAGAATGTCGGCCAACAAACAAGCGGCCGCGAAGAGCACAGAACTTTTTATGCAAGTGACCAACGGAGCCGGCGATGGACCGACTGGCGGCTGTTACACTCACTTTATTGACATTTTTGTTATAAAAATAATTGAATCAATGAACACTTGACACATAAAAACTTACTAATAAAGAATTTATAATACTTTCCATTAACCTGGGGGTGCCACGGGTCTAAATTTTAGTTCCCATAGCACCCCCATCATTCAGGGGAGCCATGGGTCCGGAATGTAGAAAGCTACAAGACTAGTTTTGATAGGGTCAATTAATAGAAGTTTTTTTTTATATTGTTTGTTTTTTAGAACAACTTTTGTTTAATAGAAACCTCTAATGTCAGCCTAAAACATAATTTTAGAAATAATATACAGCGGAAGGAAGTATACCCCAGTTTTTAATGCAAGGCGTATGCATTTTCCTAATTTTGGTAGAAAACTACAGTTCGCTTCGCTCTCCGCTGCTCGCTGCGCTCACATAGTATGTACTCCAAACACAAACTGCTTAAATTCTTCAAGTACCCCCATTTCACACCATCATTCAAACGCAGGAAGTAGAAGACCTGATTGTTTTACAAGATGGTTTCCCAAAGTTTACTGTCGAAACATGAATTTTAATATGTATTGATTTTATAAGTGGTTGTGAAAATATTTTAATACGTTTTCTTGTGATGTAATTTTGCTTTATTGCCGTTTGACCGCGTCTCATGCGCGGATAATCTAAATAACTAGCCCATTATTTTGTTCTCTAGTACTAAAACGTTTATCACTAACGTACAGGTGATCTACAAGTTTATATCTATTAGTTTGATGTTTTTGATAGTTTGGATCATACAGTCTTAATTATTTTCAACCCTACAACACTTAGCTAAGACATTTTTCAAAATGACTGGAGTATCACTTTCTTGATATACTTTAGCTGATTCTGAAATGCATCCATACCATAGTATCTGCCAGTGAATCACAACGAGAGAAATAAAAAAAGAGAACCTTGTCCATCAGTGGGCAAACGATCTGCTAAGTATAATCCCGCATTTGCCTCTGCATCCAGCTTTAGCTGGTCGATATCCCACCTTCTAGTTGTTGGATATCTCCCTTCGCTACATTTCCAGGTGCAGCCTTCAACGATCTATTGTTACATTCAACAAGGTACTTTTAGGCTTAGACAAAATCTGATTATAAAGGCTAGGCTATAATAACATGGTTATTTTATGACAGGCACTCTACTATTACGGTAAGTTATCATCAGGTAGCACACCTCCCATTCAGAGCTGAAGTCGAGAATTGTGGGCTTAGCATTGAGTGGACTACGTTATGGGCCAGGACTAGAGACTATAAAAAGCTTATCAGTTGGAGTAGATGGAGCATAATGTGCCTAAATAAGGTATACTTATACTATACATATAAGGCGAAATTTAAACAAAGCTTTAATATGATAATCATACCTACTTATGTACGTACGAACAAAAAAATTATGGTTGCTTGGTACCTACCAAACTCTCAACTCACCTCAGTTTTTTGTTTTTTTCATAATTTTTTATAAAAATCTAGCTAAAACTCTTAGTAGCAAGTAGTAGGTCGCAACCCCTACGTCCCATATTTGATGATAAAGTAAATCCCTTGTCTAGTATGTTATTTCGGGTTAGTATAAACTAAGAATTTTTTCAGTAAGATCCATTCAGCAAGTATAACAATGTAGAGTCCACAAGTTGGTAAGTCGATATCTATAATTGCTAGTGTTGAAGGTTGCATTGCCATGGGCCCTGTACGTCACATTATGATAAATTATTTATGTTATCATAAGGTAACAATAACTGCATCGTATAAGTTTATTGTTGCCTTAGTTGTTCCTCTGATAACTTACTATTAATTACAATACAAGAATTTGTTATTAAAAGTATTATTTAGTAAGTAGTATTTAGCGTGCAGTGTCCACCTGGTTGTGTAATAAGCTATTTCATTAAATTTGTATTTTCTTAACATAAATTATAGTAACACCTACTGCGGTAGACCAAATAAACAAAATTAATGAAAACTAATGATGTTGGATTAATTATTAATACATGAGTCGCTTATGAAAGTACCATTATTTAAATGGGCATGCTTGTGCTAGAGGTAGTTATTTAATTATATCAAGGTACAAGTATGTGTATTTTATAATAGTTACGCATTATTAATAAGACCGATAAGTGAGATAAAGCGGTAGGCATGTATGAATGGTCACGACTTTTGATTTTTTTCTTTATGATTTCAACCCGGAATGAGAAATCTAGTTTTTTTAATGGTATGGTCACGGATCTCTATGGGTATGGTAAACGTGTAAACAATCTTGTTATAAAATTATATTCAATGTAATGTAGATTGAATGAAATGTAATCTGATCTCAAAATAATTCAAGAAGATAATGTATAGAGGCGATGATAAATATATGATCATCTTTTCTGTTTTGTTTTCGCTAGGTACCTACGGTTTAGGACGCATATGTGCATGCGTTATTGTTTTACCGTTGCATGATGAAACTATGTATGACTAAGTATGACTTATCTAATTATTATGATAATAGGAAGATAATCATTGCTCATAATGAACAATATCCGATGCAAAACGTTTGTTTGTATCTGACTTCATAATGAAATCAATAAACAACCGCATGCCTAGACTCATTATTTACTTAATATTTAAATAGCTCGATCATGATGATCACTCCACTGAGATTTCACCACTGACTTACATTTGTATGCAAGGATTACTAGCCACTCTTGCCGCAGGCTCGACGCCACGCATTAGTATTTGCACAAACTATTCCACAGTTTAGCACGCGTTATTTCGGGATGAAAAATAACATTTTAGAGTAAAGCTTTTTGGCGCGATTGAAAATTCAATTTTTCTTTTTTACTTCATTGATTAAGAATTATTTATCTAGTAGGTAGAGCTAAATTTTTTAATAATTTTTTTGCCATTATAAACTTCTCTGCTCCTGTAAAAACTTAATTTTACCTGATTTCACCGAAGTAAAACCAAAGTTAACAAAAAGTTAAAGTTAAAGTTTACAAATTAAAAGTTGATCTTGTAATGTAAGTCACGCTTTAGGTACTCGAGGTTAGAGTGGAAGAGCTCTATGTACCTGAACTGTACTTATGCGTGGGCGCATACGTCTCCTTCGTTGTACGATCGTATGATCGCAGAGCTAAGGTTGGAGTCACGACCAACCTTCGTCGTGGATTATGTTATGAGTGAAATTGTTGGTAGTTAATTAATTTATAACTACTCTTAAAGTTTTAATCCTGACTAATTTAATAAATACCAAGTCTTCCTACCTCTTTGATGTTAAAATTAATTAAAAAACTAAGTATTCTCTACAACTTTTCCGAAATTTTAGAAAACCCTTGCTTAGTATAGTCAAAGCAATTTTTTGAAAAAACTAAAAAAGATACGTTTGTATGATAGTTAATGAACATCTACATTATCAATGAAAGTTACAATTAAAAACAAAACCAAATTAGAACTAATATTTAAATTTAAACAATTGAGCTAACTGCTGTCTGCTGCAAACAGTCTACTGTTAGCTCTACTCAGTACCAATACGAATCTATTAAAATCAGTCTGTCTATTTGTTTGATACCTTTTCAAAGCGATCGTTATATTCAAGCTGTTAGCTTCAAAGAGTTCTATTAATGAACTACATTTGAAATTGCGAAGGCAGGCAGTAGGCAGGTAGATAATAATCTACGACCTTCGCAATTTCAAAGTTAAGACCATCGATTAAGGCCTCACCACATATAAGGACGCGGAATCGGCTTTATTAAGCTTGCTGTTTTTAACTTTTAACAGATTTAAAAATATCTTTTTTTTTCATGTATGTTTGTTTTTAGTGCGTAAGCCCTCGCACCCGGGGTAATCTCTAGGAAATTAAATATTTATCCCAAATAATATTTTAATTTCCACGGGACTCGAACTCGCGGCCCTCCCTCAGTACGGGAGTGTGCTGACCTGACCACGAAATCAAGTACCCAACGAGTGGAAAATCTTTAGGACTCTCTTAGATCATAGGTAATTGTCGAATGACTTCTTAGTTTTGACGACCTCTGTGGTGCGGTGGGCGAAGGTCCGTCTGCGGCACAGGAGGTTGCGGGTTCGATTCCCGCCTCGGGACAAATATTTGTATGATCTGTAGATATCTGTTCAGGGTGTTCTGGTCGTTTTCTATGTATAATAAAAAAAATATCTATATAATTCTGTAATAATATTGTATTATGTATATCAGTCATCTAGTACCCAAACACAAGCTCTGCTTAGCTTGGGTCTAGATGATGCTGTGTACATTGTCCGTCATTATTTATTTATTTATTTAGTTATGTAATAGGTATGTGTCTTGATCAAAGAGGAATATTATGTCAGTTTTAATCATAATCTTTATCACCACGACTTATACTCGTAAATTGTCAAGTTCAACGTTTCCCCGGCCGGTCGCCCGGGATAACTCATCGCATCAAATGATGATACAATATACAATACCGAGCAAAATAAAATTATTAGCCGTCGTGTATAACTGTGGTTCACCCTCTAGGCCGCGCCGTTTCGAGCGCGCCGGCGGCGGTCATGTGGCTTCATGTGCGAGTAATTATAAATTAACATTTGATTACTATTACCATGGCCGTATCGTTGGAGTTTCTGGGCTATTTCATGGTTAGGTTTCCGCTTGTGAATAGGGTGGCCTCGATTGGAATATTCGAAATATTTGCTTGGTACAATGAAATACCAACACACATTTGATATAAATCATCATCATTCATTGGAAACCCGACTTCATATCTACTGAACAACTGAAATTATACAAAACTTATCCTGTAATTGCCAGCCAATAGATACATTTACTAAATGATTTTAGTTTATTTTACAAGGCCAGCAGGGCGAGGGTATAATTTTTTTTTATTATTTTTAAATATGTGTAAGTTTTCTCGAATATCACTTTATTTTATTTCTGTGCTATTATAATTTATTATTGTCTGAAATAAACGCATTGAATTGTATTCTGTAACCACTTCAAGGAAAATAGGTACTATCCAGTTTTTTCTGATCCCGAAGCGATGAGCCTATCTGGTCTTCCCACATGAAATCATAAAATATTTATTGTCGCTATGAAATAAGCTCCATATTACGGTAATATGAAAAAAAATCGTCTAATTCTACCCTCCCGGCCGAGGGGTGGGAGGGGGCGGACACGGGGCCGATCCATCACCGCTGTCACATGCCATTAGCTGGGCCTACGGTACAGGAGGGAAGAAAGTTAAAACAACAAGAGGTTCTCTTGTTGTATGAGGTATATTTTGCTTCTTATTTTCTGCTGTTGATCTGTACATTACTGCGATTGCTCGCTAGTGCCGTTAAAATACTGTACGTTGACATATACAAATTTATAAATTGTTCTGTATGAGAGATCACAGAAACAGAATATTTAACTTCTATCACGATAGGACCGATTCCAGATTCCGTAACAGCGGTTTAATCGAATAGTGGCACTTATCTGTTTTATGGTACCTTGAGCTGTGTCTACAGCTAGAGAGTGAAGGCACGCCCGCAGTGAAATAAAGGCCTTAGAAGCCCTCATTTCACAGGCATGCGGTGTTGGCACTAAGATTACTATACTAACATATTATCTGCCATTCGATATGCAAATTATTTCTACGAGTTGTGAGATGTGGAAACTAACTCGCAATAATGGTTACATTTGTGCAAGTGCAACATTATATAAGGTAAGTTATTAGTAACATTTTAAAAGTGACAGACAATATATTGAAATTCTTCCCTAGAAAAGATTTTAAATTTGATACCTTCTATTATAATATAGATAACCTCACCCACTTACTAAAATTTTAGAATATTTGAGTAACATTTCTATAGAGAGCGCAGTAAGTTTAGATAATTTTATTGATGTTCTGATGATTACCAAACTGTATTATATTAATATTATATATTAGTTGCCGCTTACGCAGTGCCTAATTAAATTAGTAAAGTAGCCTCTTACTCAGAAGTTATGTTTATTGCTATTTGGCAAGAAGTTGTTGGTTTAGGTATAAGTAATAAGGTATAACTTAATTACCACTGTTCTTATTATAGTAACTACATAACGTTCTCCTTATATATACAAGGCTATCTATTGACCATTTGTCTTGAAACAATTCCAAAATTGAGTATTTTGAAGGTCTTTGGAGATTGCGAAATGTGAAATGTCAATGGATGCCCATTAGAATAATACTGTATATTGTAGGTATAGGAATATACTATATATACTAAATAAACATCGAGGCCGAAGGTCCGATTCATAGGTGCTTATATAATACAAACTAGCGGTAAGCCCGGCTTCATGATAATTTTTTTGAAAATACTCTATATCTAATTTAGGATTCTAATGGTCAAATAATTTTTCAATTCAGTCCTGTACTTTCGGAGCCTATTCAATTCAAACAATCTAATCTCTCCTCTTTATAATATTAGTATAGACGAACTTTTTTAAAACTAACTATTATACGTCACAGTCGAAATTATTAGTACTTACCTAATATCTAGTTACACTTGTAGGAAAAGTCAAGACAAGACAGACCATATTATATTACAAAGGAGTTGACCAACAGTTTTATGATGTAAACAAACGATGCTTTCTATGATATTATGTTACTTATTTAAAGAATATTTATCGGGTATTTATCGCGTACCTTTTGTTCTACAAACGGGCAAAAAAAAATCACATTTTTTTTTTAAGTAATCACAATTTTTTTTAATCAAACGTTTTTTATTGATAATTTAGCTAAGAGTTTAGGGCAAATATGTATTATTCCAAAAAAACCTCCGTCGTCGTTTTAGAAGTTCTTTTAAAAAAGTTATGAACATAGTGCAAAAGTCTTCCTCGGACTTCAGGGTCACTTTTGGCTTTTCATCAAAATACAAATAAAAACAAATAAAAAAACAATCACAAATACCCTTCATCAGTAACTTATTACTTAGACAGTAATTACCTAGGTACTAACATTAGCTAAAGGTAGGTAGATACGTTATTATGGCAGAAAAAATCAATTGAGTCGCATGTAATCGTCTGCGCTGCACCTATCTACATTTCACCGAAAAGTATGTTTACCCATCACATTTCGAGTTTGGCCGCCTAAACCGGTTTTACTCATTCGTATTTGACGACGACGTGGGTCCAATCCAATCTATAACTATGTTTATTTTTTTTAAACTTGTAAACCATCATGGTCTCCTCATCAGCATATTTACACATCCACACAACATGTCTCTCCGAAACAAGAGGGGTTTTGTTGCCATATGAATTTGAATTTGGAACTTGAATTGGTTGTCGTCTCGTGGTGTAAAAAAAAGGTGATGTATTTTTACTGCTATCTAAGTTCCCGCCACTAAAATATTAGCTTACAAACACTATTCCCAAGCCTCGTAAAACACCTTAAGACCAACGATAAGTCCGATTGTCGTATGCAATTGTCTATGGATAATTATTGGCAGTGTGTAGGTATTTCAAGTATCCGATGGCGTAATGTGTTTACAAACGTATGGAAAGGTACGCGATAAATACCCGATAAATATTCTTTAAATATGTCAACAAATCGTGAAAGTTTAAAAAGTTTTATTATGTTACTTATTTTTTTATTCAATTGTAATATTTTCATGCTGGTTTACTTGAATTTTACCGGGCCAGGAAACCTCTGTTCATACGATATTGGCATTAGAATTTTGTTTTCACTATGGGTATGTGTGTAGTTAAAATATTGTAACGATAACACTGACAAGGTGTACGGCACAAATTATTATTATATAATACTTTCCTTCCCCCGTACATGCGAATCTCACTCAAATAAACGTGTAGGAGCAGTAGGTAAACAGCAAATATCTTCATCCGGCTTGTTGGGCTTCTGCAGCGGACCTTCGAGACTGTGGCTGCCCTCGGATGCGGGTACATAGAGTACGAGAGGTTAGGCTGTTTATCTCTGATAATTTATACATTACTAGCGGCCCGCCCCGGCTTCGCACGGGTATTAAACAAAAATTTCAGAAATTATACCCACTAAAACGATGGGTTTCACAGTTTTCATACGGATCTTTACTTTTTTTAACAGCATTGGGGTTTTTGACATTGACTCGACATTCCAAAACTGACACTGGCCGTAGAGAAAAAGCAAGCACCGTGCGCTATAAAACCTCTTTTTCTATTATGACGCGCCATAATAGAAAAAGAGGTTGAATATACAGCCCACGGTTCAATTATTGAGTTTTTCATGCGGATCCCTAACTTTTTTGAAAATATTATATAGCCTATGTTCATCACGGAAAATTAGGGATTCTAATGGTGAAAGAATTTTTTAACTCGGTCCAGTAGTTTCGGAGCCTATTCAATTCAAACAAACAAACAAACAAACAAACAAACAAACATACAAACAAACAAACAATCAAATCTTTCCTCTTTATAATATTAGTATAGATGTATGTACTTACCGCAAAATAGTATACTTACCTAATATTATAGGTAGTTCCTATAACACACAATTTGACAAAAGCAATAAAATTAAATGAATCGGAGTTGAGTCACACAAATAGCACAAATAAAAGGATACATAATTATGTATTGTATAAACAAGGTAAATTTGAAGACAATTCACAAAATTTTAAGACAAGTTCACTACATAGTATAAAACCAAGTCGCTTTCTCTGTCTCTATATCCTATGTATGCTTAAATCTTTAAAACTACGCAACGGATTTTGATGCGATTTTTTTTAATAGATAGAGTGATTCAAAAGGACGGTTTTTGTACCAGCATTGCACCCGTACGAAGCCGGGCGTAAGAAGCGGGGTATAAAAATACTAGCGACCCGCTAGTATTTTTATAAAATGAAGTAATAAGCCCAATCAAATGTGTAAATTTAACGAAATAGTTATTCAAAATTCTTCTAAAAACTCATTCCGCTAGTTTTCATTTACATTTCGTATGAGAAAATAATTAACACCTTAAGACTTATTTATTATATTTTACTATATTATTATATTCTTTATACATTAAAATGTTATTGTACAAAATTTAACTTGTCCAAGTGCTTTTGTAGGCCTAAAGAAATAAAGTTATTGAAATCGTTGTTATCTTACATTATTTATAAAGAATTACTCTTACAAATTGATTAGGTTCCTATGGAATTAAATAGTATAGGGGTTACCTACTTGGAATATTCACAAAATTCATTATTTTATAAATGGCGAAATCAAACTTCACTGACTCTCATTAACCGCTACATAAGTAACATCCAGGAATCGCTTCTATGTTATTGATCGGATATAAGTCAATTGTGAGTAATTGAGTAGGTACCTAGTTGTATTTTTAAGAAGCTTATAGGTAATTAATACTTGCCGTTGCTCATCCGCCCCTAGCTTAAAAGTCCAGTGATCCGTAGAATTACCGGTTTTATGTAAAATCTGCGGCTAAATCTTCCCTTATCTCGCCGCACCCCATCGAAAAGGTGTTTAAACATTTTCAAGCCGAGGGTGCCCGAGCGCTGATTTTATTACTTACCCACTTGTCAGGGGATGAAGGGATTGTACTGTTGAATTAATAAAAAATAAACCAAGATGGCAGCCACGTTTTATTATAACGGTGATTTTGTATCCTTATGGTGATGATGGGCTAGCAATCACGTATTTCTTGATGCAACAAATTTGCGAAAATCAACGAAACCTTTATTCAACAGATACCATTAACAGGTAGGTATCGGTTTCTGTTAAAAATATATAAATAATGCTGGACAATCCACACAGCAACAGCAGAGCTTGTGTGAACTTGTGTAATAAATGACTCATATACTTAATACAATATGGACATTTTGGTTTAGCTGCAAGTACACTTGGAAAATAAATATATTTCATAGACAAATATATTTTATTATACATTGAAAACAACCAGAGCTGCCTGAAAAAATGTCTGCAGACCGTACATCTATGTACCGAGGCGGGAATCGAACCCGTAACCTCCTGCGTCGCAGGCGGATCATCGCCCACCGAGCCACAGTGGTTTCAAAAAAGTTTCGTTCATACATTTTAGTATCACTTGTTTTTAACTTGGCTTATTTTTATCTCTGCGGGTATTTTTGCGGAAGTTGTTGAAAGTTTCAAAGTCAATCCATCTCGTTGGTCGTCGCCGGAGTTCGGGCTCGTACGACACCGACAACTGTCAAACACTTTGAGCAGATGTTTAGCACTTATCAAAGAGAATATAACCACTACGTTCTAGCACCTGTTTTCTACGTTTAGGCATGATGTTTTGTGAAGTGTTTTGTGTTATTTGGTATTTAACTCGACCTTTATCAATTTTTGCTGACCAACTTAGGCCACATTTTAGGTGACATTTTTTTTAAATTTCGGCTCGGTGGATTCTTAATAATAATCGTAAGCGGTACGATTCTTTACCGTAAATACACAATAACTCTACCTGAATACGCAGATATAAATTCGCTGCTACAGAGCACGTAGGCTAGTACATAAGTATACATAGTTAGTCTACAATACACAATAAAATCAGCAATTTTTTCGTATTCTCCGTAGTAAGTAACACCCATCCTCTTGTATTGACGTCACCGCGCAGTTCCCCACAATCCGCTGCCGCCGTACGATTGATGGATCACCGCGAATTATCCCATTCTCCGGATCTGGATTGACATTTTTGTTGGAATTTTTTGTACGCGCCAACAGAATAACGAAGGCGATTGAGATTTCAGAACTTCTAAACAAATTATTATTCTGAGATACATGAATGAAAAAGTTGACACCCTCAACTGGCTATGTACAGTTTTAGCATCGGTTCATCAACATCATTTTCCAACGTACAAAAATGTTGCTCTGAGTTTTCACTGCAACTGATTAATACAATGATTGCAAAAAGAAATATTTTTCTGCTGAGTTGCTTACAAATATTGTAGACGGGAAAGGCTGGTATAGGTATATAGCTATAAATAGCATTGATATTATGTAAATAATATATGATCTTCACCAAACCCACCAGAAATCTTAAAATTCTCGCCTTATTATTGAATGTCCAATCACAATCAACATTATCATGGTCCCATTTCAGAGTATTTTACGTCATCTCTCTTTGCCAGTCTTGTGCAAACCAGATCAACTGACTATCCTATTGAACTTAATATGAGACGACCTTAGTCGTCTGACCATCAGACATAATAAGTCCGATTTAATAAAAATACTCAGCAAAGTATTTAGTTCAGTGGCAGTAGGTGGTACCTACCCCCGTAGGTACGTAGGTACGGCGAGCAGTAGCCAGGGAGAGTCTCGATCCATCACCCTGTCAGCGCTCGCCCGTGCCGCGTACATTGTTTACGATTTCTGTACCGAATGTCACTCCTGACGGCTTTATAACTCGCTTTTATTTCTATTTCAAGCTCTAAAATTCTGAATAAAAATATATGAAAGCGAGAATTGTAAATTTAAAGTGATGTTACAATGTGTTCGACGCATTCTGCATGGCAGTTGTATTGTTAAATGTTAAAGGATTTTTTATACAGCTTTGTATTAAACCAAGTCTCATAATTTATTGATTTCAACAATTAGATAACTTGTAGGCAAGCCAGTTCCAACACCAAAACTTACAGGTAGGTATTTACACAATTTTTTAAAGACGTTACTACTAAAGACGACACTTAGCATAGTGTACCAACGTCATGCCGACACAGCATTCAATAAATTTGAATTCGATGGTACGGCCAACACGATCGGGGAGAGGTCAGGTAGGACCAACTGTTTAACCCTTACTCTGCGGTAGAGTTCATAATTAATGAACTGTTTATGTGTTCTTCGTAGCAGCTCTCCAGGAATCTTGCCTGGACGTAGAGCCTACTACGCAGTTCTGAAATACTTGTTCTCCTGCTAAACACACTTTGATTTTTTTATAAGCAACTTTAGGGATGTCTTATACACAAAAATATAACCACATGTTATTTGTCTTTATGAACAATAAACGCTTCTTTTATCTTTTATCATATGTAATGTGCTGATTCTTTTCATTTCATTTTATCTACATTCGTTAGTGAATTTGCTGATTTATGTTACAGCAATATATATGAGTCTTCATATTTTATCTCGGAGGCCTAATGCTATGACTTGTATGTATAACTTTTAAGAGAACGTACCGGACGGACGTTTTTGAATCCTTAAATCTTAAGTCGAGTTGTTTTCTATCGTAGACCAAGATATATTTTGAGCCGCAGGAGCAGTCTAAACATTTTACTGTACAAATGTTGTTACACATTTGTAAAGTAAAACCTTGAGATCCCATGTTCTGGCACCTCTTGTACAGCACCCAAGCAATCCATCACGTAGTCCCCGCCGTCGTCAGTCGCCGGACGATGTTGTATTGTACTCACGTCCCTTAGTCCGCGGGGAATACAAGGGATCTAGTACGGGGGATACTTTACTTTGTACTTGCTGATCAATTTAGTATTATTTAAGTGTGTTAAATTCGAAAAATTCCAACATCATCTATGGCGCTCATTAGGGGAGACCTGTGTCCCAGCAATGGACTTTTATATGACGTATAAATGCTGATGATGTGAAGCGTGTTTTGTCTTATAGACCTTTTGGTCAATGACCATGTTTGGTTTAGGATGAAGTGATGGTGAGATGATAGCGATGGTTACGTAAAGGAACACAATATCACACTGTATTTTAACATTTTTGGAACAAAATTTTTTTGCTATTTAGATTCAGATTCAATAACTTTTTTTCTTTTGGCTTACAAAATAAGCACTTAGACAAGTCAAGTTTCATACAGATAATTATTATAAAAAAGAAATAATTTGTTATTGATTTCTCTTCACTTAAATTTTTTGTCCGTATGTTGGTTAAAGTATGATGATGGTTAAAAAAAATACTATAAAATGTTCCTTAAATTATACCATAAAAATTTTGCATAAATAAAATATTCTCTAATTTATGATATCTAATTATTGAATTACAGAATATTTTAGCGCAATTTTTTATAAATAAAAACACAGTAAATCATTGAAAAATATTTGTCTAATACACATTTATAAAACTGCTACAAAACAAAACATAAAAATGTTAATAAATAATTCAAACAATTAATAATAAATAAAAAAACATTTGGTTCCACGATGAATATTGAAGGAAAAATATAAATGATTGGTTTTTCAGATTATAGAGTAGCCTAGCCGGGCCCTATGATTATTAAAATCAACTCGCTTTCGTCAAACTTTAATTTTTCTGGCTGACGATGTTCTTGAAGCTAAAAAGCAGATGTGTTTCTTTAATGAAGTGAAATGAACTTTAAATAAAACATTTGCGAGAAATCTAAGCTTATTCAGAAAATCTAATCATATTTCCTACGGAAAAGCTTTAGTGCTGAAAAACTGCTGAATATAATAAGCCATAGCAGAAATGTTCAGAGATCACTTTACCGTGCACTCGCCTTTAGGACCATCACAGTCGGTGATCGATGCGGGATCAAATGGTCAGGAATTACAAATTAAGTTCACAGCCATTGATGTACATAAAGTTATAAAAGGTATGTCACGTGGTAAATCTCCTGGCCATGATGGTCTCAGCATAGAACACTTTCAGAACGCCGGTCCTCATCTGTCCAGAGTACTTGCTAGGTTCTACACCTTATGCATGGGACACTCATACTTACCCGATGAAATGATGAAAACTGTGGTGGTACCTATCGTTAAAAATAAGACGGGCGACACTAGTGATAAGAATAACTATAGGCCGATTTCGTTAGCCACTATTGTAGCTAAGGTGCTGGACAGTCTGCTTGAAGCTCAACTTAGTCGTTATCTAACACTTAATTATAGTCAATTTAGCTTTAGATCAGGTTTGTCAACTGATACGGCTATTTTGAGCTTGAAGCAGACTGTTAAGTACTACACTAATCGCAAGACTCCCATTCATGCCTGTTTCCTCGACCTATCTAAAGCATTCGACCTGGTTAGCTATGACTTACTGTGGCAAAAGCTTAAACTAGAAATGCCCCCGGAGCTTAATGACATTTTTAAGTTCTGGTATCAAAACCAGGTCAATGTGGTGCGATGGTCAGGAGCTTACTCAGAGACATACAGGCTGGAGTGCGGAGTGAGACAGGGGGGGCTGACGTCTCCAAAGCTCTTCAACCTGTATGTGGACGCACTGATGGATGAGCTCAGCAGTACCCGTGTCGGTTGTCACATTGACGGGGTCTGCATCAACAGCATAAGCTATGTCTGCATAGACATGGTGCTGTTGAGCGCATCCGCTTGTGGTCTAGGTAAATTACTGAAGATTTGCGAGAGGTACGCTACAGAACATGGACTGAAATACAATGTGAAAAAGAGTGAATGCATGGTTTTTCAGGCCAGAGGAAGCTGTCCCGTAAATAACATACCGCCCATAAAGTTATATGGAACTCCATTAAAGAGAGTTAGAGAATTTAAGTACCTGGGACATCTCCTAACCTCTGACCTGAAGGACGATGCAGACATTGAGAGAGAACGGAGGGCGCTGTCTGTTAGAGCGAACATGATAGCCCGCAGGTTCGCTCGCTGCTCTAGAGAGGTAAAAACAACGCTTTTTAAAGCCTATTGTTCTAGTTTTTACACATGCAGCCTGTGGGTGAACCATACGCAAAAACAATACAGCGCCCTACGTGTGCAATATAATAACGCGTTCAGGGTGCTGATGGGGCTGCCCCGTTTCTGCAGCGCGTCAGGGATGTTCGCCGAGGCGCGCGTGGACTGTTTCTACAGCACCATGCGGAAGCGGGGAACATCTCTGGTGCGCAGGGTCCGAGCCAGCTCCAACACCATCCTGAGCGTGTTCGCCAATAGGTTTGACTGCATTTATATGTACCACTCCTCGAGGAGGCACGCTTTAACCAATCATAATAATCTAAAGTATGACATTACCAAATAATTATTGTAATTTTCTTTGTTTTATTTTAATTATATTGATGTCTTGAGCTTATGTACCAATTATTTGTTAATTAATTGTTCACATTATTTTATGTATTAATGATTATGTACCAATTTTATGGACCTAAAAGTCTGAAATAAAGAATTTTGAATTGAATAATCTGGGAAACTAAAACTGATGGTGACGTGTGGTCCCCATACAATGCGGTTCGCGATCCATCGCGCGAACTGACGAATGCGTTGTTCATAAACATGTTCATGATCGTGCGTTATTATCACTCGATTGAAATGTTTTCTATCTAATCACGTGAATTTCGTTTATACTATTACTAACCCGAGATCAGATCTTTATAAATAATGCTGGAGAATTCACGCAGCATTATCTAGCCCAAAGCAGAACTTGTATGATACAAGTTCTGCTTGTTATAGATACAAGTGTATGTACAACAGGACACGATAAACGATTCTGGCTCATGCAATCCTATGTGAGTGTGACTTTATTCGTAGGTATCGAATAAAGTACGTTCTGACTTTGCTAAACATAACAAGGCAACAATTTTTAACAAATAACACCTCCGACGTATCGAATACCTACTAAGAAACAAAATGTATCATCGCGCGAACCTGTAATTACCGCGCAGGCTTGTATGAAGATCACACCCGACACGCTAGCTACCGCGAAAAGCAAATACTCTTACTTCTTAGACAGGACTTTCTTGACCGCCTCTATGATATCTACGGGTCTCGGCAAGCACAGCTGCTCTTGCATCAGAGCGTACGGCATCGGTATATCCGCGCCGGTGACGCGCCACACCGGCGCGTCCAGCTCGAAGAACGAGGGGGATTCCATCACCAGGCCGCAGATCTCTGCGCCGACACCTGAGTGATGCCAACTTACAATCAACACACATCACCAGCCTAATAGTCGACAGCTGGACATAGGCCTCCCCTAACGAGCTTCATAGATGGCATTATTCATCTTTTGGGGGTTATTGTACATAATCCCCACGCTGGGCATGCGGGTTGGGGATCGCATGGGCATGTGGAGTGGTTCTGCAGAGGGCGCTGCTGCCCGCCCCCCCGGTGTTTGTCCTTTAGTCGCCGCTTACGCAACCCCTAGGGGAAGAGACGGAGTGGTGAAATTCTTTTCCGGCACCACACGGCAATACAATCAACATTCAACATTTATATTATAACTAGTCTGTTCACCCCGCTTCGCACGCCTTGTTTTGTTTCTAGAGAGAGATTTAGATATCAGATTTCAATAACTTTATTTCTTTAGGCTTACAAAATAAGCACTTAGACAAGTCAAACACTACTACGTACTGGTGATATGTGAATGTTCATAAATCACATTTGTTTAATACATATTTGTTTTGCCCTATTTTTTGGGATCAAAAGTAGCCTATGTTTGTACGATCAACTCGAACAAAATCGACAAATGTTTGTACGATCTGCAGATATTTGTTCAGGGCGTTCTGGTCGTTTTCTATGTATGGTAAAAAATATCTATCAATGTAGAAAATATCAATGTTGTATTATGTATATCAGTCATCTAGTACCCATAACACAAGCTCTGCTTATCTTGGGGCTAGATGATGCTGTGGATTGTCCGGCATTATTTATTTATTTGACGACCATATTTGCCTTACTAAATAACCTACTTTACAACTAAGATTTTAAGATTGCTGTGTATTTTGTGTTGTTTTATTAAGGTATAAATAAAAATTGCCGTGTGGTGCCGGCATAGAATTTCACCACCCCAACTCTTCCCGTGGGTGTCGTAAGAGGCGACTGAGGGAAACACACCGGGGGGCGGGCAGCAGCGCCTTCTGCAGAACAACTCCACTGAACTGCGATCCCCAACCCGCATGCCCAGCGTGGGGATTATGGGCAATAACCCCCAAATAATGATGCCATCTATGGCGCTCCTTAGGGGAGGCCTATGTCCAGCAGTGGACTACTATAGGCTGGTGATGATGATAAATAAAAATATTTACTTTCTTTCTTCTTACTATTTATACATATTGAATTCTAAAAGTGAGGAGAGTAATCAAAGTGTGTATATGTAGTAACCGCATTGCGCCCAGCCCTGCTCCACCGTGACGAGGTGGTGCGTCTTGGCCACGGATTGCACGATCATGTCGAAGTCCATAGGACGCACACTGCGCAGGTTTATCACCTCGCACTCTATTCCTGCATAACGGATGAAGATGTTACATGCTGTACTAGCTTCTGTCGCGGTTTCACTCGAGCTTTTCCGGGATTAAAAGTAACCCATGTCCTTCAACGAGTCACAGTCTAGCTGCTTGCGAAATTTTAACTTTTCAACTGAAACTTGAAAAGGGGACCTTTCCAAGCTTGAAAGGTCCCCTTTTAAAGCACATAATTATTATAAGGTGGATTAGATAACAGTTATTTGGCCATAGATTGCAATAATTTTCGGTCCTACAAGCTATAACTGATATTTCTATATATGTCAAGGGCTGACATATTGGTGATGAATAACCAAGCCAACCGAAATATAGAGCTCGAGCAAAACCCAAGTGGCAGTCTTTAGGGAATACCTTTGGTCAGAAAACTTCAAATTGGTCTATTTTTGTTGAAACTGTCACAAACCCGATCCTGAGAGTTCTTTAGCAGCAAGGAGCGCGGTCTCGTTGGCGCGCCCGAGGCACGCGAGCGTGATGTGGGACCCTTCTCGCTCTATCTTGCCCTTACCTGCAACATTCATAGATACATTTATCATCTCTCTTTGACGACCTCTGTGGTACGGTGGGAAAGGTCCGACTGCGACGCAGCAGGTTGCGTGTACGATTCCTGACTCGGGACAAATACCTATTTGTACGATCTGCAATTATTTGTTCAGGGTGTTCTGGTTGTTTTCTATATTATGATAAAAATATCTAAGTATGTACTCGTATATTATTATGTATATCAGTTATCTAGTTCCCATAACACAAGCTCTGCTTAGCTTGGGGCTAGATAATGCTGTGTGAATTGTCCTACGTCTACTTATTGTATAACATAACACGGATCCCAGTTTTCGGATAGGCAGGGTTTTTGGGCTTTCTCTTCTTTTTATAGACACGACGATACACGACCAAATTTCACCCAATGTATGTAACGATGCGGCCGAGGATGTACCACGAGGGTTTTGATTGGTCGTCCACAGAAATTAGGAAGTTGTTCGGAAAACCAGAAGTGGACGGCGAGTTTCTAACATTCAAGGTACTAATGAGGAGAACAGCTTTATACGAATGCATATCCACAAGATGACGGCGGCAATGCGCAGTACGTCTGCTTGTCCGAAAATTTTGTACCTATGTGTTGTATTTTATTGAACATTGAAACGTGATCTGATTTATTTTATAACTATCAAAACTTATTAAGAAGACGAAATTTTGGCAATATTTGCATGGGAAAAGTAGAACACGTAAATGACGTAGGTACTTAAATGATAGAGATAAACTGACCAATAGGAATAAGAAAGTCCTTGTCCAGGGACTCGTCG
The DNA here is from genome assembly GCA_963931895.1 of Eupithecia pulchellata. NCBI lineage: Eukaryota > Metazoa > Arthropoda > Insecta > Lepidoptera > Geometridae > Eupithecia > Eupithecia pulchellata. Next base: position 14,261,743 of record OZ007523.1, read on the forward strand.
GACAGTTCGAACTTAGTGCCGTACAGGATCTCGTTCTCCAGGATCACCACCGGGTCGTTGTCTCTGACGGCGGTCTTGAACAGGCCTGCAACACACGGACTCGCATCGATACTGAAACCACCCAATATTAAATAAATAAAAAATGCCAGACAATCCACACAACATCATCTTGCCCCAAAAGCTGAGCAGAGCTTGTGTCATGGGTATTAGATGGCTGATATAGTCGCAGGCGGACCTTCGCCCACCGCGCCACAAAGGTCGTCAATTATAATATTATCATATCCAACAACTAGACTCAAGTCAACTAGAGTCTCATTGTTAAGTTGACCGAATATTAAGCATGGCAGAGCCCGATAATAAAAACAAGTATTCTTTACAGTAAGTAGTTCTACCTCGCGGTTCCACCTATCCAAAATATGTCTGTACTATCTGCATCCTAATCGGGGGAGGAAGCGTGATGGATGAATGGAGTCGGCGAGTTTGTAGGCTCGCGGGCCATGTATGTGAGGAAGAGGGGACGCGGTAGGTTTAATGTCCCACATAATTCAGGCCCCCAGACCACTTTATTTGTAAAAGAATTGCCTCGCCTAGGTAGGAGTAAGAAAAAAGTTAGTTATACCTACCATTGATAAAGAAATGCTGGCTTTAGACACCAGAAAGGAAGGCAACCAGCTAGGTAAACGCCTTTTGTCAGATAAGGACCTAATAGCTATCTTCTGGGTCGCAACAAACCTACTATTTCTATACGACACCATAGATATTGAGCGAGACATAAACCACAGAGCTATGTGACTCAAACCCAGGAAGCTAGCTTATCCTTCAACCCATGTGAAACTATAAGCTACCTCTGTAGTCCTCAGCGGAGTAGGGCATGAGGACCTTGAGTCCGGGACAGTGCGAGTACCACGCCGCGTAGCACTGCGAATGCTGCGCCGCGACGCCGGACGCCGCGCCGTTGGCTCCTCTGAACACGATGGGCACAGGCACCGTCCCCGCTGACATGTAGAACGTCTTCGCTGCTGAGTTTATCATCTGAAGTACCCAAATTATATGATACGAAGGTCCGACCCGGTTGATACTAGCGGTCAACACCGTCTTCACATTAGTGATGTGGGTATTAAACAAAACTTTCAAAAATTATAAACTTTTAGGTGTGTTAAAGTGTTGAAAACTTTAATAAAGTAACTCAACGAGTAAGTATGTGTACGAGTACATGTAAGGTTACTTTATAGAAGTTTTCAAGGATCCCTAACTTTTTTGAAAATATTCTATTGCCTATGTTCATCAATCACGGATAACGTAAGATTCTAAATGAAAGAGTTTTTCAAATCGTTGCAGTAATTTCGGAGACTACTCAATACTAACAACTAATCAGATCTTTCCGATTTATAATAAACAAATTATAATGCCGGACAATCAGTGAAGTATTATGGTAACTAAAGTAAGTACCTACAAAAGTAGGATCGTCGTACGTCATTACTTTCCCTCTACAAAAACTTCTCCACGGAAGCAGTCTTCCGTGCACCATTTAGAGAAACCTTTCAGGACACGTCATTTCAACATTTTCCTTTAAATTTCAATACATATTTCAATTATTGGTCAAGTCATATTATTGTTTTCGTTGTTACAATCGAATAGTGTAGATACCTTTTTAAAATAAGGGGTACCTACCTATAGTGGAAATTTCGAGTCCGGATGACGATAGTATCGTCAGAGTCATCTGTTTCTATGGGATTTGGTACACCCCTAACCAAATACCTAACTACTATACAAAAATGAGACGTCTTCGTTGCCGTCGTGAAGATCGACAGGCGTCGTATTTTTGTCTATTGTGTATGTAGTATGTCTCTAAAAATTTCGACTCAAACCGTACCAAAAAATGTATATTTCCTGTACAAATTGCCGATGTATGCGGTGACCAACTTACATGATCACAACTTTGCATGGAGAAGTTGTAAGTCATGAATTCGCAGATCGGCCTGAGTCCGGCGAAGGCAGCTCCCACAGCAATGCCTGTGAACCCAGCCTCTGTGATCGGAGTGTCTATGACTCGCTTGTCTCCATACTTCTTCCACAGCCCTCTGAAATCATTGGTCATTGAATTTCAACAGGAGTTTAATTCTCGGAGCACTACCTTCCTAAATCTGCATGCTTAATTATACTCAGGTTATCAAAGCCGGCTTTTTGACATAGCATAGATAGCATAGCATCATAGCATTGATGGATCGGGGAGGAAGAGAAAGAGAGAGAGTTTCCGTCATAACAAATACTACGGTTGGTCACCAAGGGGGGAAGGGGTTATAAACATATCAAATGGGTCACGTAGTATGGGGTATGTTCCTTTATGAGCTTAAACTGGAGCTTTTTTGTCCGTTTGTGCTATTTTCCGAAATTTTAGGCATATGTAAAGAGATAGATACCTACTCCATACGTACTTAGATTCCGAACATTAACTGAAAAGGGGTTATGTTACTATGAGGTTGGCACCCTGTGTATGTACCTACCTATGAGCTGTCGGTTCCCTTGTACCGCCGAATCTTCTAGTCCGATTTTAATAAATATACCTAGTAGGTATATATATCATTTCAATCATCTCAATGGGGTGCCAAAGGTACACTGTGACGTCAGACAAAATTAGGGGCCTAAGTTAGTCTCACGACTATTTTTCAATCATAGATTAGGGCGCGGGGAGTGCGAAGTGCCTCCTAAATCCGACCTAAGTGGTAATAGATGGGACTAATTCGAACCGAGGTCGAGCTGAGCCTATTGCGTGTTATGACGGTAACACTTACTTGCTGATTTTGTAAGCGCCATCGTATTGTGCCACTTCCTCGCCCAGGAGGAAGACCTTATCATCTCGCGCCATCTCCTCGTCGATAGCTGCGTTCAAAGCCTCTCGGACGGTCATGGACTTCCCGGCCAGGGGCACGCCCGTAGAGAGGCTACGGCTCAGCGAAGCCACTTTGGTGAGCAGTGGCGACGCGTTGCAAGACATTCCCATACTCAATCAGATTTAGTTTGCGAGAGTAAACAAGCCTGTAGCTGTAGTTTTGTAACTTGGAGCAATTACGACTTGATAATTTTTAATGTACTTAACATACCTACTGAAAGAGATAAAGTGACTATTTAGGTTGGGTTTTACTACTGTTCGACATCTTTGTAGTATTAATTTTTTCGTAGTTACGCCAAAATATCTGTTAATTTTGGAGTGCGTCAGTCACATGTCGCTATAGGTAATCTTTGCAAACTTGTTTACCATTACGTTTTTTTATACTAATAATTTTTGATCAAGATTAACATCATTGGCGCCAAAAAATTCTTATGCTCGTATTACCCTTGTCTTGACTTCTTCGTTATGGCAATAATGTGTTTGATTTGATTTGCCACTCATCTGCCAGTGTCCAGTTCATGGAAAAACGTTAACTTAAATTACCCGCCGGCGGCGCCGCCTGGCCGAGCTGACAGTTGTGCAGAATAAATCAAAGTCAAATCACGTACCTGATAAAATTAATCAATTAATTGATAAAATTGTTACTCGATCGCAACAAGATAATTGGCGGTATTTAGTGTAAGCATGAGGAACGTAGATAAAAGCTAGTTTTTTGTAACTCTTTAACCGGTGGCCCTATATTCTTGAAACTTAGGTACAGAGAATTAATGAGATGCAATGAGATTATTTGTAACAATTTATAAAAAGAAACAAATTGAAACCTGTAGGTTTCCTTCAAACAATTATTGTTATACATAATTTGTTTCTAATATTTGATTGTAAAATGTTCACAGATATCTTGTGGAACTGTAGGTACATTATAACAGCCGTCAAATGTAGTGCTTGTCTATGAGCACTTGAGCACACAACCCTTCTAAAAAGTTTTCTATGGATAGTTAATAAAATAAAAATGCGTTCCAATCCAATAATTGTTTTTTGGTAAGTATAAAACGACCTGTATATACGAGTAGATAGAGGCCAGTGGATACCTGGATCGTAAAAAAAGCAGTTCTTTATGGCGGACAAGATACTTAAATCATCCATCATCCTTTATTATTCCACTGCTGGACATAGGCCTCCCTTTTAAAGCACCGTAATCTCAAGTCCTCGGCTTACCGCCAACCAAACGTAGGTACATCTTGTTGTCGCGGTTTCACTCAAAAACTATAATTATTTCACTTCTTTGTTTACCTAAACGGGCTTAGTAAACGGGTATCTTCGAGTTGATCAATAATACCATAGACAAACAAAACACATAATACCTACTTATCATCTCTGGAAACTCGTAAGATGATTATTTGTATACCTACCTACTTTTATGACATGTAGCGCCATCTATCTTGAAGGGGTTGATTTCCTTCGTCCTTTCATATACTACGTAAAGAGAATGCAAAGCGCCATCTTCAAAGATCTCTTTCGAATATGAAATTGTTTGCGATGAAATCACTAGATGGCATTGCAAATAGCAGACACCCTTATTCACAATACTCTCCTAACTTAAAGCATTGCAATTTCTTCTTCTATTGACATAAGGCAGAGTGAGAACTAACACTAATTAGCAACTGTATTGAGGCGTTTCCCCGACCCAAATTAGCGCCACTACCTATCTTCATCACCTTATCTTATTACTACTTGCCTCAGTAAACGTTTTATTTGGTAGTGTTATGAAAATAATAATAGAATAAAAATAACCAGAGATGCGAAAATAGTGTATAGTGGCCAAAATGAGCAACTATCTCAGCCTACACTTTACTAAAAACAACTAAACTATTACACTTCTTACAATACGTATCCTCTCATAGAGAACATTTTGAAGTATCCTTTGTTCAAGCACAGATAACATAATACTACATGTTCAACGTAATAATAAGATATAAGATTATGAATAAGGGTGACACCAAATTTTTGCTAAAAAGTAGACCCTCTACTTATTTGATGCAGTTAATTTTAATTAGCTGTATTATATTTTTGTTACCTTTTATGTGAACACGATTCACTGAAGTTTCGTAAGGATGATCATGGGCTGTCCCCGGTCCATCATCATCATCATAGCGACCATTTCTGTCACACACTGCTGCCTAGAATCTTTGTCAGCCTCCTATATGTATACTGTGTCTATCGCATCCAGGTGTTCCCAGCGACTTTGATGATGTCATCATCATCGCACTTTTGGAAATCCACGACTACTTAATCACAAACTTCTCTCCCCCGGTATACTATCTGTGCAAAATTCGCGGAATGGACCAAATATATGAGTGACCGCACGGGTGGAGCCCAGTCCAAATTATACGCGCTGGTAAATATAAACTTAGTAATAATTTATTTAACAATTTATTTATAAATAACAAAACACTATCCATACATCACATTGCAAAGCAGTTGCTGGCGGAAATGTGCATTATAAATATAATTATTTTATTTACATAATTAATTAATATCTGTTGCAATTCTTCTAGAGATTCCTACACTATTTATTGGCTTAGCGACGCGCTGGAGATTCTGCAAAGAAGAAACATTTCTATTAGTTTGTTCTCTCTTTGAACATAGGTAAAGCTATTCTGAAAGTTACTTAGTTATTGCCTGACTGAGAAAAAATATTTGGTGGTGTTGACTATCGATATTATATTGACGACCTCTGTGGCGCGGTGGGCGATGGTCCACCTGCGGCGCAGGAGGTTGCGGGTTCGACTCCCGCCTCGGGACAAATATTTGTACGATCTGCATTTATTTGTTCAGGGTTTTCTGGTAGTTTTCTTTGTATAATAAAATATATCTATGTACCTATGTAATATATTGTGTTAAATATATCAGTCATCTAACTTGGGGCTAGGTGATGTTGGGTAGATTGTCCAGCATTATTTATTATTTATCGATCTCGTAGGTATAATATATTATCATGATCAGCAGTTTGATACAAGTAGAGAACTCGTGCCGCGAGCGCGGACCGGGCGTGTTCGATGCAACCGAGGTCGTCGATTGTAGCGAACAAGAGTTTCGAGAACAATTTCGAAAACCTTACGGGGTCCTAAATACTATAAAGGTGTGTGTGTATGTGTATGCGGTGCCGGCATAGAATTTCACCACCCCAACTCTTCCCGTGGGTGTCTTAAGATGCGACTAAGGGAAACACACCGGGGGGCGGGCAGCCAGCGCCCTCTGCAGAACAACTCCACCGAACTGCGATCCCAACCCGCACGCCCAGCGTGGAGATTATGGGCAATAACCCCCAAATATTGATGCCATCTGGCGCTCATTAGGGGAGGCCTATGTCCAGCAGTTGACTATTATAGGCTGGTGATGATGTAGTTACTTGTTGGCGAGCACGGCGCGCACGGCGTGCACGAGGTCGTTGGCCTTGGGCAGCGCGAGCGCCTCCAGCGAGCGCGTGTACGGCATGGGCACGTCGGCGCCCGTCACGCGCCACGCCGGCGCGTCCAGCTCGAAGAACGCGGGCGACTCCATCACGCGCGCGCACACCTCCGCGCCCACGCCTGCACACAACACACATAGGTACTTGTTTAGCTATAGTCAAAGTCAAAGTATATTTATTGCATAATTACATGTTAAAAAGATGGTACAGTAAAAGTAAAAGATACAATGTAATTTGCCGTGCAATTTTTGGTATGTTAATGTACAGTACATGCATAATAGGAAACTCGGAGTAAGAACTTACTTAACTTACTACTATAACATACATATTGTGGTCAGATTGTTTTTTAGGCTAGATATTGGATTGCTTTCAAATTGTTTTTGTATGTCAGATGTTTGATTGCTTTCAAATTATTTTTATAATCTATTGCTACAAATTTTTTTTAGGCCTTGGCTATTTCATTGCCTTGAAATTGTTTTTTTAGTTGCTTTCAAATTGTTTTTATAAACTAGGTATTGATTGCTTTCAAATTGTTTTTATAAGCTAATTATTTGGTTGCTTTGAAATTGTTTTTATATGACAGATATTTTGTTGCTTTGAAATTGTTTTTATATGATAGATATTTTGTTGCCTTCAAATTGTTTTTATAAGCTAGATATTTCGTCGCTTTCATATCCGAACCAAACTTAGGACGAGCTTGTATCAACAGAGATACATCGCAAGCTAGTCCCCTGCGGGCACATCCCAGGGAGGCTCATATTCGGTCCAGGTCCCGTTTGGTCCAGATGTCTGTCCCCTGACGTATACAAGCTATGGATGATGAGACTGACCCGACTGCGGCCAGCCCTGCTCCACGGTGACGAGGTGGTGCGTCTTGGCGACGGAGCGCGCGATGGTCTCGTAGTCCAGCGGCCGGATGGAGCGCAGGTTGATCACCTCGCACTCGATACCTGCAACGTACCAAGGACGGTCATACAGACAGACAGAGTTTATACACTTCGGAGCGAAAAAATCATTTTTTTTTAACTGATAGCCCACTGTGGCGCTGTGGGCGAAGGTCCGCCTGCGACGCTGGAGGTTGCTGGTTCGATTCCCGCCTGGACAAATATTTGTACGATCTGCAGATATTTGTTCAGGGTGTTCTGGTCGTTTTCTATGTGTAATAAAAAATATCTATGTATGTAATAATATTGTATTATATATATCAGACATCTAGAACCCATAACACTGCTTAGCTTGGAGCTAGATGATGCTTCGTGGATTGTACCGCATTATTTATTATTATCACTACATAATAAAAAACAAAGTCGCTTCCTCTGTCCCTATATCCCTATGTATGCTTAAATCTTTAAAACTACGCAACGGATTTTGATGCGGTTTTTGTAAATAGATAGAGTGATTCAAGAGGAAGGTTTTTGTATCAGAATTGGACCCGTGCGAAGCCGCAGCGTGTCGCTAGTAGGTGATACAATAGTGAGTGGTACCTTCGCCGGCGAGCTGGTTGGCGGCGTTGAGCGCGGTGTCGGTGGCGCGGCCGGCGCACACCAGGGTCACGTGCGCGCCCTCGCGCTCTATCTTAGCTTTACCTGCAACATATAATATTTAGTTAATGAGCGCACAACGAACGGCTGTAGTTTAAGATTGGGTAAGAGATTAAATTATAGATGTATTAAGGCGCGGCTCCCGATATTTCGGGATTTTTAAGTGTCCGTACATCAATAACTATAGGGCCCATAGTTTCAAAATTACAAAGTTATGTCTAATTGCAACTTTAAATTACCAATTTGAATAGAAAAACTGATAATATAACACAAAATGTATACCAAACAATTGCAAACGTTATTTTATTACGCAGTGCATCACTAGAAAATATTGTTATTTGCCATACAAATATTTTTCAAACACATACGTACAAAATCGTGGTCGGCTGCCTGCGCGCCGTCTCGCTCACACTCGCCGAGCCACCATAGAGAGGGCTCATTTTGGGAATCCTCCATCCTAAATATATAGCCCATTACGTCGTACTCAAAGTATGGTAAAAGGCAATAACTAGTGGTATATCGCGGGTTAAAAGCCAAAACAACGGATGTCTCTTTTTCAGGAGAGCGAAAAGACCCGGCTAAAAGCTAATCTTCGAAATTTGAATTTTTATTGAAGAAATATTTAACAGGTAAATAAACTTATTCAGCACTAGAAATGAAAATAAACCTCACAAACAAAACCGTACTAACGTCAATCCTCATAAACTTACCAATAGGTAGAACAAAGTCCTTGTCCAAGGCCTCGTCAGACATGGGGAAGGGTACTCCGTACAGGATCTCATCCTCGAGCACCACCACGGGGTCGTTGTCGCGGATGGCTGCTTTTAGAAGACCTGCAATACAAACAAACAAAGAAAATCCTTTATTTTGGTTCTTAAAAGAAAACGAGTACATCCGACAGAAAACTAAAGTCATCGACATAGCTCAGAGAATTAGCAAACTGAAGTGGCAGTGGGCCGGCCATATATCGCGAAGAACCGATAACCGCTGGGGTAAACGTGTTCTTGGGTGGAGACCGCGACCCGGTAAACGTAGTGTAGGACGCCCTCCGGCCAGGTGGGATGACGATTTGCGAAAGACTGCTGGCAGATGCTTGATGCGACAAGCTGAAGTCAGGGCGCTATGGCGCTCATTAGTGGAGGCCTAAGTCCAGCAGTGGACTAATATAGGCTGATGATGATACAAGAAAACATAAGTACAAAAATAACCTTAAAATAAATAAAATTATATTATTGTATACAGTGTACGTATGAACCAAAAAGATCCTACCTCAGCATAATGTTTGGTTTGGTTTTCAATACATTAATTTATTTAGCAAACAGTACTTATGACATAATACCTGGGTTTAAGGTTGTACTCTTTTGTCCGCATTTACATTCAAGTTGGTTAAGTCCAATTGAACAAGAGTAAGAAATGTGTGTCTGATCAATGTTACAGGCGATTTTTACTAAAACTAGAGAGCCTTGCTATGCTTTCACTTTGAATACACATCTGAATATCATTGTGATATTTGTACATGTGTGGTACATACCTCACTACGGGGCAGATGTAATAATAACCATCAACATTTTTCACTATGCTTGCCGAGTCACAGTCTCCACTCAAGAGCACATTACAGTTTGCGGGAAGAAGTGCTCTTGATTGGACACTTCAGCCAGAGATGAAAGTGTTACCTTTAGCATCCTCAGCCGAGTAAGGCATGACAACCTTGAGTCCGGGACAGTGCGAGTACCACGCTGCGAAGCACTGCGAATGCTGCGCGGCGACGCCCGACGCCGCGCCGTTAGCTCCGCGGAACACAATAGGCACGGGCACGTTACCCGCTGACATGTAGAATGTCTTCGCTGCTGAGTTTATTATCTGAAATATAATATATATAATATAATAATAAGTGCCGGACAATCCACACAGCGTCATCTAGCACCAAGCTAAGTCTTCTTCTTTGTCGTATTCTTCATTGCTGAAGGTCGTGCTCGTCCTGGAAAGCTTTTGCGGAGACGCTGATAAACCGCTTCCAGACTACTCTGTCTTCGGCCTGTCTCACGGCTGCAGGCAAGGTGAGTCCCGTTATTGCCTTAATTTGGTCACACCACCGAGTAGGTGATCGTCCTCTTGGTCTATTCCCCTCTATCTTGCCTAGTATTACCAGTTTTTCTAGGTTATCTGGTTGCCTTCGGGCGATATGGCCAAAAAAACTGAGGACTCGTTGGTAGCAGGTCGTTGACAATCTGGTTCTGATATTGAGCTGGTTGAGAATGGACCTGTTGGTTCGTTTTGCTGTCCACGGTATGCGCAGCATTCTTCTCCAACACCACATTTCAAAAGCCTCGATTTTTTTACGGTCAGCTGCACGTATAGACCACGATTCAGAGCCATACAGAAATATCGGGAATACCAAAGATCGCACTATTCTCATCTTGGTGTTGTAAGAGATACCTCTGTCTTGCCAAATTCTGGTCAACTTACTCATAGCTACTTTGGCCATTTGCGTGCGTCTTCGAATCTCCTTGTTACAGCCTCCCTGATCGCTGATCAAAGAACCCAGGTAAACAAACTCGTTTACGAATTCCAAGTCCGAGAGTTCTCCTGTACGACCTAGTAATCCACCGCGATCAACTACCATGACTTTTGTCTTCCCCTTGTTGATGGAGAGACCAACTAGCTCGCTTGCTCGATCTATCCTGGTAAACAGTGCCGCTAGCTCCTGTTCTGAGGAAGCAAATAATGTAGTGTCATCTGCATAACGAAGGTTGCTGATCTTGTTGCCTCCAATTGAGATTCCTCCCTCCCACTCTTCTAAGGCAGTCCTCATGATATATTCACCGTAGATGTTGAATAGAAGAGGAGAAAGAATACATCCCTGTCGGACACCTTTTTGAGGTTTAAAAGGTCCTGACACCACATCGTTAACTCGCACCTTTGACTCTCCACCTGTGTATAAGTTTGCGATCAATGATACCAGGTGCGGAGGAACGCCCATCTCTCGGAGGATTCTCCATAGACAGTCCCATCGTACACAATCAAACGCCTTGGAGTAGTCAATGAAACAAAGCAGCATTGGGACATTAAACTCCCGGCTCTTCTCTATCAATTGTCGGACGTTAATAATCTGTTCCCTTGACCCGCGGCCTTTGACAAAACCGGCCTGCTCACGTGGTATTTGCCGTTCTAGGAAGGACTGCAGGCGTCCATTGATAATATAGAGCATGATTTTACTAGCGTGAGATATTAGTGCCACTGTCCGATAATTGCCGCACTTTTTCGTCGAGCCTTTCTTGTCAAGAATTTCTGGCTCCAGGAACTGTTCCTCCTCTAATATCATCGATCGTTCATCTAGTCTTGCACCGTCTTCGTACAGACCCTCGCAGTATCGTCGCCACCTTTCCGTGACCTGATCTATTTCAGTCAGTAACTTGCCCCGATCATCTTCAATAGCCCAGGTTTTAGACTTGAACTCCTGTGTTATGACTTTAACCTTCAGAAAGAGATCTCTAGTATGTAACATCTGCGCATGCTCCTCTACGTCATGACATATAGAGTTCAGGTAATTATTATAATCCCTGCGACACAGGCGTTGGACCTTAGCGGAGAGAGAGTGATATTGAGTTCGTTCGGAGTCACCTCTGGCCAGTACATCTTTCCTCTCTTTAATAACCTTCCACGTCTCTTCTGAGATCCAAACCTTTCGTGGACCGTGTGTATTCTGACATTGTACATCGGTTCGCGCTGCCAAAATCATGTTCTTTACTTGTGCCCAGTTTTTATCTATGTCGGAATTTCGATCCACGTGGAATAGGTTGGCTTTCTCATTGAAGCTTTCCTTGAACGCCGTGAGAGTTTTTTGCGCGGGACGAGTTTGGTGTTTAAAGATAGCTCGTTGACATCTCTTAAGTTTGATGTTGATTTCTGCTACTAGAAGTTTGTGATCGCTTCCGCAGTCGGCACCAGGGTAGGTCTTAGTATTACTTACGCAGGATCTCCATCGCTTTGCAACTGCGATGTAGTCAATTTGGTTTCTAAAGCGATCTCCTGGCATTACCCAAGTGTACAGGCGTCGCGGGTGGTTCAGGAAGCACGTGTTCATAATAGTGAGGGAGTTTTCTGCGCAGAATTGCAGCCACATCTCACCTCTATCATTTCTATCTCCAAGACCGTATTTCCCTACTACATCTCTTAGATGGTTGTCCCGACTGGTTGATCCGACCTTTGCATTCAGATCTCCCATCACAAGTGTGATATCTCTTTTGGGTAAGTTCTTAAGAGTGCTTTCAAGCAAGCCATAGAATTCTTCGATTTCTGTTTGAGATGATTGTGCTGTAGGTGCATAGACAACAACCAGGTTAAGACGACATGGTTTGGTGTTAATTTTCATTGTCATTATTCTGTCACTAACTGGGTTGCAACCAAGAACCGACTTTTTGATAAGAGGCGATAAACAAATACCTACTCCATTCTTACTTTCATTCTCTGGTCCTGAAAAATATAGAGTATGGCCGGTAGGAGTAGTGTAGAACCCCGACCCTCTTTTGTGTGTTTCAGTTACTGCGAGAATATCTAGCTTGTAGCAGATTTGTTCTCGACCTATGATCTCTTCTTTACCTGGCTGCAGCAAACCCCGGACATTCCATGTCCCTATCCTGATCTTCTTTCGAAGCTGTGGGCGTTTAGCTTGATCAAGCTTGTTGCTGTCACCAGTATCATTCTGTACGCACTGAGCCTGATGAGTCACTACAGTGGAACCAGTAGCATACTTCCCACCATGTGACCTGGGATCGCCATGGCGCCGGGTGGTAGCCGGATTGCATGCCATCGCTATCTCATTTTCTTGCATTTTCATTACGAGTTTCTTGGGAGGATTGTGCAGTGGTTTCCCCTTGCCTTCTGCACCGCAGTGATGCCAAGCTAAGTACAACATGTGTTATGGGTACTAGATGACTGATATACATAATACAATATTATTACATAGATAGATATTTTTTATCATACATATAAAACTACTAGAACACCCTGAACAAATATCTGAAGATCATACAAAATGAAGTTTGTAAGAAATGCAAGTTACTTAGCTCATACTTGACCTGTTAAACCAATTGATAACAGACATCTCACTAGATGTTATGGTGTATCCGAATGTATATAACAGATCATTGTTTGCTAACCATAAAACCCAGAATTCATCCAATATTATCTTATCAGAAAATATATCTTTGAGTTATGATAAACTCATTTTGTCTTATTTCTCTGATAACAATATTTCTTTTTGTAATGAAGATAATTATGTTGTAGTGTAGTTATTCAAATGCTATAAGAAAAACTTAGGTTTAGAAGAGGTTATCTTCTATTGTCAAACTGATATTTTAGATTAAAGTGAAGAACTTTTGAAATACTTCTGATAAATCAATTATAAATGATATGCTCAAACACATAATGAATAATGATAATGCCATCTATGCTCATTAGGGGAGGCCTATGTCCAGCAGTGGACTATTATAGGCTGGTGATGATGATGATGATGCTCAAACACAAAATGTCACTATCTCCAACTTTATAAGTTATGTAGGAGTACCCATAGCTACACAGCACTTGTCAGTTATTCCAGGGCCCAAATATTTGTCGATGAAAGTATGGAGATCAAGGGCGTCGCCAGCCCACGGCCCAGGGGGGGGCAAGCCGTAGCCAGAAATATGTACTAATTGGCGGGGGGGGGGGGGGGTTGGTTAGAGATTACGACCCTAGCGCTCAATAGGAGAAGCCTATGTCCAGCAGCGGATAACATGGGCTGATGATTATGTAAGTACGCTAACTTTATCCAAGTAATTTTCAAGGCAAGTGTTTAAAATTTTCCTATTTTCCTGGTCCGCAAACAATATGATCTACAACTGGCATTCAACGCTGCAAGTGATTGAGCCAGCACGACAACTTTTGTAACTTTTTCGGGTCATTAAGTAGTACAAAAAAATTATAACAGAGTGTAATGAGCGCCGATATTTTCTAGTGTGCGGCCGCTGGAAATAGTCGAAACTGAAGACTATAGAATAAACGGCGAGCAGAGCGAGCCGCGATTTTTTTTACACTTTTTCGGACGTATGCAAAAAATTAAGAAGAGTTTGTATATAATTATATCTAAAGGAATAACAGCAAATAGAGGGAGCAATTAAATAACGCCAAAACAAGAAAATAGGTACTTAATACATTCATCGATTAACGAAATTAAAATTAATTGTGTGATCTGCCTTCCAAGATGGAGTCGGGCGTAAATGAATGTGATGCGTGCTCACTTACATATAAGGTACACTTATATAAAACGAATCGAATGAAACAGCGTGAGAGCGAGGCACCCGACGAATTTTGACGAACAAAAAATTGGGTTTTAAAGACAGAACAACCACTTCAAGTACCTACTCCCACGTATATAATATTTTGTTGCAAATGACCGACCGAAACATCCGAAAAAAAAAAACTTTAAATACAATATTTTTTTTTAGATATATTATTGTACTAACTGTCACTACTTATTCCTAGTGATAGTGGATTTATGCGGGATTTATCGGCAAAGCAAGACAAAAGCAGGACTTTCGTTGTTTTGCAGTTGGCTAGGTACATTTTTTTGATCTCTAGGGGGGGGCAGCTGCCCCCCCCTGCCGACGCCCTTGATGGAGATGTTTGTAATGTATTCTTTTTCTATGGGATTTGGTACACCACCTCTATCAGGGAACTACACAAATCCCAAACAAAAATGAGATGTCCCGATCATGTCTCGATACTCACAACTCTATGCCAGTCTATGCCAGAATGAATGTAATATTTCAGTTAAATTATGACAGTTGTTTTGGCGTAGGTATAGCGGTAACTAGCATGCATATTTGTCCAAGCCCTCATAGTGATTAAAAGTGTAACTAAGCATAATAATATAGTAGCTCACATGATCAATAGCTTGCATAGAGAAGTTAAATGTCATGTATTCACAGATCGGCCTGAGTCCGGCGAAGGCAGCTCCCACAGCAATGCCTGTGAACCCAGCCTCAGTGATCGGAGTGTCTATGACTCGCTTGTCACCATACTTCTTCCACAGCCCTCTGTAATTATTGAACAAGCATTTGAAATATTTCAGGTACACCCTGATAATCACCAGAAGCATGACTTATTATCAGTCACATATTAACATCAGTGAAATAAATACAAATCTGGCAAAAGTGTGGTCACTAGAAATATCTATCCAACATACCAAGCAACAACTAAATTTTTACTAAAAACACTACCTATAAACAAAATAGTAATCCAGAATCATTAAAGGACATAGCTACTAGGTAACTTTGGGATTTGTTTACATTATAACTATGGTGTATACATATTAGCACTATAGGTTACGTTTTATTCTAATAGGTCTACAAAAAAAATAGAAAGAATAACTAACAAAACAAAAACAAGGATATCATGTGCATTTTGTTCAAGGTCAGTCAAGGTTTGGAGCTGGAATATGAACATCTGAGAATTGCGACTTCCTGACTTGATATCTGTCAACAAATACCTTGTTATGTAACATTCCAACTGTTGATAAAGAGATTGAAAGCAGATAGAGATGTAAGAAAAACTACAAAAATCTGAAGTTGGTGCACAGTCACACTGTTTACTTCCCGAGTGGTCTAGGCATTGCGTACGAGGTTAGTACAGCTGTGCTGAGAGTTTACCTGGTTACTTTGTAAGCGCCATCGTACTGGGCCACCTCCTCGCCCAAAACGAAGACTTTCTCGTCACGTTCCATCTCCTCGTCGATGGCCTGGTTCAAGGCATCTCGGACAGTCATAGGCTTGGACGCTAAAGCCCTGCCCGTCGAAAAACTCCGGGTTAACCGCGACAGCACTCCGAATACTACCGGCGACGATTTCAACGCCATTTCCAAGTCGGGCCACTTGCCGAATAAATGATTAACACTTAATATCCCCTGTAGAGGTTTAAATCTAAGTGTTTTCAGTTATTTTCGTTGAAAATGAAGTTAAAATCGTGAAATAACCGCGGCGAAGGATGAATGGAGGTCGTACAGTAACAGTAATGATTCCTCAGTGTTGCCGGCAATCAAAATAAAAAATCTCAGAACTATAAAAATAAGGAATCGATAAGTTAGTAAGACAATAAAAAATCCGGTTTGTAAGATATCAGACAAAGATATCAAAAAAAGCACATAATGACACTAACATCATTAGGTAAACGTATTAATATTATATTATGTCATGGCTTCACGCTCAAACGACTGAAAGGATTTGACATTTGGTAGCCATTATTATCTTAAACAGAGCCACGAAAATATTCACTCTTCAACCCATAACAATGAAAGCAAATAAAAAGTAGATTTTCTAGTGGCCGATACTTAAAATCGAAAAAATAACGACATCCCTATTATCTATTCGATATCAGTAAAAAAAAAATACATTTAGGTATTGATTACAAAAACAGAGATATTCAACCTCCTTCTTTGAAAAATTATTATACGACCGCATATAACTCACTGAATCTCTAGTTGTTTAACATTATTTTAGTATTAAAATAGTTACTGCACTGCACACTATTACTGTTTTGATACGCGTTTTGGTCAGAAAAAGTCCGCAGAGCGTCACGGTCTGCGAATGATTCGCACTGGTACAAAAAAGTCTGAAATAGACCAAAAAGATCCCCTCTGGCAACGCTGTATAATGGAGATGAAGTTCGTCCGATTCGCACGTGTCATGTTATGTCAAGTGTCACTAGTAAACGAATCAACTGTCACTGTCTGTACCTATTGAGGTACGGATCCAATTTGAGAAAAGTGGCAAACTTACGGAACATTGGCCAGACAGACATTGCCATATAAAAAAGTCCACTCGACTTTTGCCGGTAAAAATAAAACGTGGATTTCAAAAGTGCTAGGTTGAACTTTGCGCCAGTTAAAATAAATGAATATTTTAAATAGGTTCATGTATTATAGAGCACTGGATGGATAAACAGTTACTTAGTTAAGTTAACTTGTCTAAGTAAGTGTAAACCAAAATGTAGGCTCATTTTGGTTCCTACCGAAGCCTATCGATACCTTGATCGATACCAACCGATCGTTACTTCAGATCAGACGCCATTCAGACGCATAAAAATGTCAACATGTCAACGATCAGTAGGTACAGCTCGTTTTTCTGATAGGTACAGTGATAAATAATGTAAGCTGGTGAACGAATTGTTGAAACCACGAAATATTGAAATCGAGAGGCGGTTGGTATAACAGACAGTTCATGATGAGAAATCCCCGCTCAGCTCACAATAATGTTTAACTGTTAGCTGTTATAGGTACCAGCTACCAGGTACCTAAATTAATTCTGAATAAAATATTCTTTTTTCTGTTAGGTACTGTTTTATTTTCAGGTTGTAAACTCAAAAGATAGACCTATATATTTAGTTAATATTTCAATACGATTGTTCGCAAGGTAAAGATAGCACGAAAAATATTGTGTAAGTGTTTTGCAACTAAAATAAAACGTGGAGTTTTGAAATGTGGATATCTCCTCATCTCTTTTTTTTTGTATTGCCGTGCACTATCTGATCCAAAACAAACATTATTCTCGCGAGTGAAAACAAGGTGTGCAGTGCTGTGTTTCGCAAGCCAAGATCTTTGCATGGCGTGGAGAATCAGGTCAACTGATCTGATCAAGTTATTTATCTACCCTATGTAAAACGAGCAAAGATCTAGACTTTCTTAGGTATTTTCGTTAGGTACCTACAGCAGCACATAATTAATTATTTCACCCTTTGGGGGTAGAAGGTGGAATTCCCCCAAATGGAAACAGGAGATCTCCCTTGTGCTGGAGTTCGCCCAACGGGCGCACTTACTCCAGTGGGCTTTCGACCGACAGTTGATGTTGGGTAATCGTATTTCAGATAGTTGTTACTGAAACAAGCTTTTGCGCGATTTAGGAATTGCCTCTCTTTTTGCAGTCCGAAAGTTTTATTTTCTTAGCGACATCTAGCGAAGTCTGTTTGAAGCGCTTAGGTAGGTAGTTAGCTTCCGTTTCTTCCGATAATTCTTGCGCACCTATATTGATATTTGCCCTTGTGGTTCAGGCAATGATGACAAGGTCGCACACTCACCCCCAAAATTCCCAAGGTCCTTCGATAATATTTTTCTACCAGCCCCCTATTGTTCAGACTCCACACTCCTTTAAATAATTTTCCTGTTCTTCCTCCATTATCTAGATAAGGTAGGTACAGTCTGTAAATAGCTCGCGAGACGGTTAATCCAGGAATAAATCAGTAATATACAGCGCTGATAAAATCTGATGAGCGAGCGAAGTTTATGACTCCTTTCAGTTTGATTTCGCGAGGTGGCGACGCGACGCACGGGTAGAGTCGGGGACAGGTGTGGAGCCCACAGCACTGGTGGCTTCCTGCACTGATGGGGAATTATACACCATGCAGTTGGGGATATACTTATACAGAACCAGGGAGAAAATATCTATCTAACTAACACATTTCTCAGGTAGGAAAAGCTGCAAATGTGGAGATTTACACAGCAAGGAGGTGGCTAATTGCACACTGTAAAATAACCCCTACCTACATACATATATCATCAAAGTCAAAAACTGGAAGGGGGCATCCTTTAATCTTTTAGGGGTTCGCTCTGTCTTATGGGAGGTGTTTGAATGAAGTAACTAAGTTCCTAAATTGGAAATAATTATTAGTAATATTCCCACTTATAGTAATATTCTATGTCTACGATATTCCAACTTCACATTGCGTGGATAAATAGCATAGGCACTTTTTGCTGAAATAATGATTTTTATTCCGTATTAATTAATCATTTTTATTATATTGGAAGCTGGGAATCTGGCGTGAGAATAGACCCCTCCAAGAGGAAGTGCAGCAGATTCCTTCTCTGTAAATATTTTTGTCGAGCGTGGTGATCATGTCAAAACCCCCTCATTTGTGGGAGCCCTGCAAAGTAATAGTGTATGTATATTGGTAACGAACTAGACAACGGAAGCTCTCCTACTGTCAGCTCTTGTCCTAACACTCGACGTTTAGTGTCTCAAAGCGGCGGGGGCGCGATGGGTGATACGTCACCCTCGGTCAACGACCCCCACGCATCGCATCATCCAATTATGACATACGTTACTCTAATTTTGGGCATAAAATGCCTTTTACAGAATTTTGGGAGTAAAAATAGCCTGAAAGTTTCCATCCGGCAACGTCTACTTATGATATGTATTTGTTGCTTGTATATTATTTGAGATTTTAATTTAAATGTGAGATTTCAGCTTACCTAATATAGCTAGAATCTTAAGCAAAAACTCACGGATAATATTGATATTTAATAACAAAGCCTCACCCAAATGACTCAATTTTTTTTCGTTTACTTAACTAATGTACTTATCTAAAAATATTTAGGCGCAAGAGTTTTTAGGCCTATACCTGTGCCTATACACCCAGCTTTGGTTTAAGGCAGCTTACACGGATGATGACGATGAAAAATAGTTATGTATTTTAAAAAAATAACAAAATGTATCGTTATTAAATAGCTTCATAGCAAATCGGGTAGGTGCCTACGCTGTAACAGGTCTACGGATACAGAACCACGTAGCAAATGGAGACAACGCCCACGCCGCCGTAGTTCTGTATCTGATCTACGTCTAAAGGTTCTCGTAACTAATGGCGTAGACGCCTAAGTCGTAGCTATGTATTGATCTACATACGTCGATGTCTACGTCTAAAGAATCTCGTAGAAAATGGCGTAGACGCCCTCGACGTAGCTCGTAGGTGGTCTAGGATTAAACTTGGATTGGACTTGTCTAAGTGCTTATTTTGTAAGCCTAAAGAAATAAAGTTTTCATGAGACACACACCTCATTAACTGCTGCATTTAAAACATTAGTGAACATGCAACAGGATGGAGAATAATAACATCCAAAATAATGTTCTTTCGAGCCAGTCATTAAAGCAGACTTTTCCTTTGTCTAGTCACAATCATTATCCCTGTATATCACAAATAAATACCTTCGTTAGTACAATAATCCCATCCTTAGTGCTTAAATCTCAAAGCTCCACAATAAAAAGAAACAGATGCCAAGGAACTTGTATTGCCATTTGTAAGCAAAATATTTTATTGCAAGGTTTGCAAGATTAAGAATCTTTGTTGTATTTTTTGCCAGTTTATATTTTGAACAATGCTGAAATCAATTTTCCTATTTTTATGATCGACCTTTAGTTACTGTTCAAGGATTTTAATAACACATTCTATCAAAATAATATTGCTAAAATACCTACAAGAGTGCCCCAGAAATAATAAAATTTGCGGCATCATAAATGTTTTTGCCTGAAAACGCATCTAATAGTTTGATATTATTTAATTAAGTAACTGAAAACAGAAAAGAGGACATCAGACGTTATCCATTGTTGTGTCTGTAAAGTAGGCAAGTAAGTAAGCCTAGGTCCAAAACTAGGCAGGACTCAAGTGCATAAAAAATTATGAGGGATTCAACAGTCGTCATGGTCGAGTAAATTCGCACACGCACAGCAAGGGCAGTAATGCTTGTAACCTTATTGTAACTTTTAAAGGGTGTTCGAGTAGCGCATCGCGGAAGCGGTATCTACGGCAGACAAAACAAATCCGACGTAGTGACGTTACGCGCATTCTTTCCGGCGTTATTTGGCAGAATGATACCGCAACCTCCTTAGTGACACAAGGTAGATATAATACTGCGCCAAATGTCCGCCCTGGCTTTGCAGTTGTTTAACAAAAAATTCAAATAAGTTTTCACACAGAACCCTAACTTTTTTGAAAATATTCTATAGCCTTTGTTCATCAGGGATAATGTAGGATTCTATATATAAAGATATAGATTTTTCTGAGCCTATATAATTCAAACAAACAAACAATAAAATCTTTCCTATTTATCGTATTAGTATAGGTAACTGGCAGCACTACAACACCTACGTACCTACGTACGTATTTTATAGACCGCATAATGAACGTCACCTGTCCATACGCCCGCTCGCGCGATGCGGCATCACAATCTCAGGACATGCAATTAGTACCCACTCTTGACCTTTACCTTTGAGTTCGGAATGTTTTAATGAAGTTATGCCTTCATTAGGACAGCCTACAGAGCTGCTTGTCCTATGTGAATTCTCTGCAAAACCGTACGCCTTTGGGTCGTTCGTATTCGTTTTAAGACCGAATAAAACATTGAGATATAATTTAATTAATAGTCAAATAAAAGTGTATAATAAGTATGCCTTTTGTCTATTATTTTACTAATACTTTTTTTGGTTGACTGTACCTACTAAAATTCACCCAGAGTAAAAGTGGTGTGAGTTGCAGAATGAAGAGTAGGTATAGCTTTTTTACGATTCGTCAACTCACACCAGTTGAGACAAGATTCATGGTGTGAGTTGACGAACGACTCGCGTTTATATTATTATATGGTGTCGCTTAGAATTTTACTGAACTTTGCAAAATTTGTTTGCGATTGGTGTGACCCAACGTGTAATATGTGTTTAAAAAATTATAATTCCTGTAAATTTTTAAAAATTTTGTTAAACACCCGGACGAAGCCGGGGCGGACCACTAGTTCTAAAGGTATAAAGCTGAAAAAAAGTATTAAATTTAACGAAATATAATGATGGCAGATCAAAGTTACATTTGTTTCGCAAGTTGGCGTAAGGTCGGGTTGAACAAAATGATACAAAGTTGTGTCACTTGTACAATCAATGGTACTTCTGACACAAAGGCAAAAAACCTATGAACAAGCCAATTTAAATTGAGATTGATGACAGACAGACAATTCCGCATATCGCGATAATAAAGTTGATGACTAGAGTAATATTATTTACAGAGAAAATTAACGGCGAAATCAAATGTTTACGAGCAGTGCAGCGTTACGGAGCTGCACTCATACTTTTATGTGGTCTCGTCGACGACTGCGTGACGCCGGCGGGCGGCGCGGCGGGAACACATTATAGTATTTTGATACCTAATACATTATTGCCGTGTGGTGCCGGCATAGAATTTCATCACCCAACTCTTCCCGGGGGTGTGGTAAGAGGCGACTAAGGAAAACACCGGGGGGTGGGCAGCAGCGCCATCTGCAGAATAACTCCACCGAACTGCGATCCCCAACCGGCATGCCCAGCGTGGGGATTATGGGAAATAACCCCCAAATAATGATGCCATATATGGCGCTCATTAGGGGAGGCATAATGTCCAGCAGTGGACTATTATAGGCTGGTGATGTTGATGATGATGTTGATGTTGATGAATAATGCCATCTATGGCGCTCATAAGGGGAGACCTTTGTCCAGTAACCGTGGACTAATTATAGGCTGGTGATGTGACAGTATTTCACACATGGAACTAATTTTAAAAAGAATCATCCCAATATCAACTTTAGTCCATTTTTGACTACGTCGTTGACCTAGGTGTCGCGTGCTCCACCACCAATGTTTGTGTTTTAATTTTGACCATAATATACTTTATGGTCATAAGTGAAAAACAAACATGGGGTGATGATAGAATAAAGTATAAAAGTATTTATTAGAGCAAAAAGACATAGGTACACATTCGAAGAGTATAAAACAAGATCTATAGACTCTAGGATGAGTCACAAATAACACACAAAAAAGATCGTGTTTTTGTGTGTTGATCATTTGCATACTAATACAAGATTCGTCAGTGTAACTCTTGGGCTGAGGCTCGAATTTTTAACAATTACATATAAGTAGGTATACAAGTTTAGTATCTATTGGTATTGGTACCAGTTACTTCGGAGATTACAATACTGATAAATTTTTCTAATCAAAACGCATCTACGAAAATTCCAAAAACTGTTGAAAACTACATTTTAGTACATTTGAATTTGTAGGTCTCTTATTATAGACATCATAATTTAATCTGAAGATTTTAATTTCCATTTTTTCAAGTCTGTTTTTTTAAGACTGTTACCTACTGCGAAATATTATTGTAAAATATTAGTATTTTTCCAAGTGTGCTGCGGTAAGTGCTAAGATATTCAAGATTTACAAGTAGACTCACAAAACGAGACAATAAGGGTTTCATAACCCTAAAACATTAACATCCGTCACTAGAAAAGACAGTGGTTAGAATTTTTAAAAATAAATGTTCTTGTATTGATGCTTGTGTACTCGTTTCTGTAGAAAGGTCAATGATGACATTAGTAATCTGCGTGTTCTTTCTAAGTATAAAAATTAGCTACAAAATGCCCTAACACTCCTCGCGCTCTAACTGCCCTATAAAGGGCACTTTCCACCCTCTTGTTAGGAAGCTATGAACAGCGCGCTCGTGCGTTGAATAGTAATGGAGCTCCACTGTCATGTCAATTGAATCGTTGGATGGTTGAATCTACTATTTAGGTATTATTTTGTGGTCATTGAACTTTTTCGTTTATCACACTGATATTACAAATGTGAAAGTTTGGATCAATGAGTAGATAAATATAAGTTTATTTTTCCCTCTTAACGCCAAAACTACTAAATGGTCGACCCATTGCTAGGTTTAAACGTAGAATAAAACATTAACAACAGCTACTTTCTATCACACTAGCGGCCCGCCCCGGCTTCGCACGGGTATTAAACAAAAATTTCAGAAATTATACACACTAAAATGATGGGTTTCACAGTTTTCATACGGATCTTTACTTTTTTTAACAGCATTGGGGTTTTTGACATTGACTCGACATTCCAAAACTGACACTGGCCGTAGAGAAAAAGCAAGCACCGTGCGCTATACAACCTCTTTTTCTATTCTGACACGCTATAATAGAAAAAGAGGTTGAATATACAGCCCACGGTTCAATTATTGAATTTTTCATGCGGATCCCTAACTTTTTTGAAAATATTATATAGCCTATGTTCATCACGGAAAATTAAGGATTCTAATGGTGAAAGAATTTTTTAACTCGGTCCAGTAGTTTCGGAGCCTATTCAATTCAAACAAACAAACAAACAAACAAACAAACAAACAAACAAACAAACAAACAAACATACAAACAAACAAACAATCAAATCTTTCCTCTTTATAATATTAGTATAGATATAGATTCTATCACATAAATAAAACGGGATATAAATAACTTTTGAACGTTTCCATGGAAACAAGGAGTGCAATGCCACAAGTAGACACCAGTAACTATAATACCTATATATACAGTTATGTATTATAAATTTGCAATGGCTTTTTGTATTTAAACATAATAAAGATTACTAGCTCCTTTGAGGCCTTTGCTCAAACCATGGCAATAATCATCGCCCTGAGAACTCTCGTAGAAGACTTCTGTTCTGTTGGTTTAGGCCCGACCCAGGCATTCCATCCAAGGAAACATTCCTTATTTAAAATCATGATTAAAGACGTTTTTACTACCATGACTTTTAGGGAAGGACCCAAAAAGGAACTCTAGTATTCTTAAGATATTGAAAATATCCTGTATTAAGCCTTCTGATATTTTCTGATGCTATGGCGCTCATTAGGGGAGGCCTATGCGAGGTCCAGCAGTGGACTAACATAGGCTGATGATGATGATGATGAAGCCTTCTGATCAATTCACAACAAAGATCTAAACTTTACCAAAAGGTCAAAGCTCAAATACATTCTGTTGACAAACTTCAACAATCTCCGGATTTACTTATCAACTGCAATTTGTCAGTCTGAAGTGCCCCTCGAAGATTCGAGACTCCGACGCATTTGATCGGAACGGAACTCAAACAGGGCGATTGAGTTTACTTAAACAAGTGTTTTGCATCGAGTTGGTTGTCCGGCTGGGGCTTTCATAGATAAAAGTTTAAATAGATAAAATAATCAATAATACCTTTATTTTATTATATATTTTTAATTTAATTTAATTTGTAATTTTAATTTTGTAATTATAATTTTATACAATTTTAAATTTTGCTGTGACATTTTATTAAGTTAGTTTTATTGTGTATAGTGATTAAGTTGTTTTATGTAATATTCTCTATATGGATTTTGATAATCTGAAATAAATGAATAATAATAATAATTTATTTGCATGCTCAAATTTTGTAACAGTATGAGAACTTCCCTAAGGAACCGGCGACCGATGAATTTCCCATACAAACACAGTACCAAAATGATTTGTCATTTGAAAATATTTTCGCGGTGGTCTGCTATTATTTGTAGGTACGTGAATGGTATTTACTAAGGTTTTTGACACAAGCTGTTTCATAATGAAATTATGTTTTTAGTGTATTTTTTTCGCGTTGGTGCTGTACTGTAATGATAATGTAAATAAACAAAAATAAAATAAATATAAACACTTGTCAACACAAATACTAAGAAAATATGAAATGTGTTCTTGTATGTAAATAAATAAATAAAATAAATAATGCCGGGCAATCCACACAGCATCATCTAGCCCCAAGCTAAGCAGAGCTTGTGTTATGGGTACAGATGACTGATATACATAATACAATATTATTTTATTACATATATAGATAATTTTTATTATACATAGAAAACGACCAGAACGCCCTGAAAAAATATCTGCAGATCGTACAAATATTTGTCCCGAGGCGGGAATCGAACCCGCAACCTCCTGCGTCGCAGGCAAACCTTTGCCCTTCACGCCACAGAGGTCGTCAAAAATGTGTCGTGTAAAATGCGATTAGATTTAATTTAATTTCAGAAAAGTATTTAAAAATTAATGCCAGGAACCTAGATAAATAAATCAGCAAACCATAGTGAAAATAATCTCAAATACAATTGGTAGTACTTACGTACTTCTCATACAAAATGAGAAATGAATGCGCCTTCGGAGCCCTAATAATCTATCTAAAGGTCAAGGAAAAAATTTAGCAAAAAAAAAAAAATATTATCTTATTTGACCTATAGAAAACCATTTAAGTGTAGCTAAATTCTTATTACCAAACAATTTTCAAAGAAACATGACTGAATAGAAACCTAAGAAGGTTGGAAGGAAGGAAGGGCTCATTGGCGATCCCCATCAGACAACCATGAATGGATAGAATCCTATAAAAGGATCATCATCATCATAACATCATCACCAGCCTATAATAGTCCACTGCTGGACATAGGCCTCCTCTAATGAGCGCCATAGGTCGCATCATTATTTGGGGGTTATTGCCCATAATCCCCACGCTGGGCATGCGGGTTGGGGATCAATTATAAAAGGATAAAAAGATATAAATCCCTCATTCCTCCATTTTTGTAGGTTATGAAAAATAACGCACACAGGTAGGTATTATTAAAAGCACTTCAAAAAGATTCATAGATTGTAAAACTATTTAACGCTAAAATAAAAAAGCACAATTTTTGTTGCCATCTTTCATAAAGTTTAGGCTTTTTGGGCTCGTAATAAAACTTATCGTATATTAGGGTCCGGCGCTTTTCAATACATCTCGGAATACCTCGTCGCTATAGAAAGATGCGGGGTCAATGAACCAGCTCAACGGCACCAGGTTTACAATCTATGTTGACTTGTAAACAGTAAAACATTACAATGGGAAAATCGTTATTCTAAATATCCACATTTATCCATTCATTCCGTTTTGACTTCGGCGAAAAAAGGTCTTCTTAATTTGGAAAGATGAAGGCATAAACGTTTGTAGAGAGCTTTTGGCACGAGCCTCCTTGAAATTGGAGAGTGGAGTCCTTACACTTGCTTTCTATTTTCGCTATGCTAACAGGCATAATGTTTCTTTAAAAAAATGATAACAACGAGCTTTGCTTGGTAAAACTTATAAGTAAGAAGGAAAGACGTCAAGCAAAACCTGACATTGAGCTTATGTGTTTCGGCCCTTAGGGCCGAAACACATAAGCGCGTTGCGGCGCCGCGCCGCTGAAATCGGCAGTGCGCTATAGCGGTGCGGCGCCGCAACGCACGACGTGAATTCCAGCGTTATGACGTCATACTTGTTGACAAGGATGCAGTTGTTTCTAACACTCTTGCAAACAACACGTGTCAACCGAGAAGCAGTTTTAAAATTAAAATGTCTGACGTTGACGTCGATCTGTTTATATCTTCGGTTCAGGAACACCGTTGTTTGTGGGATACTAGTGACGAAACCTATAAAGACAAATTTATAAAACAAGAAGCATGGAAAAGCATTTGTGAGATCGTTTATGTTGATTACAAGGAAAAAAACTCAACCGAAAAATCAAAACTGGGTAAGTAGTAACATATAGTCTTAGGTTTACGCGATCACTATTCACAATAAAACTACAATTTTTACTGTAGTAAAAACGTAAAAATCTGATCCGCGGTTTAAATTGTAGTTTAATGTAAGTAGCATGTATCTTTTTTTTTTAATCATATGAAATACACCATTTATTTTAATGCCCTATGCAAAAGATTTTCTCTAAGTTAAAATTATATTTTTTTCTCGCGCTCTTATTCAAAAAGGTAAACAAATACTATAAATAAAACCAAATTGCCATTTAAATTGTTTATTCGCAGTTCACAACATGTTAAATAGTTTGAATCAAATGTATTAAGGTATTATTTGTATTTTGAACTGAGTAGGTATACGAACATTCATATTTTGTTTAATTGCCAACTTAGGGCGCCAACATCACTGGAAAAGTAATTACAAAAATCATTCCGTATTAGATGTGGGCTTAAATTATTTTCATTTGCTGTGGGCAAATGCAACATTTGCAGATCAGAATCATCAAAGATAATGTCATCGGTCGCTTGTACTCCATCTCGATTCAAAACAAAGTTGTGCATTACACAACATGCCTTGATAATGTCTGTCGCAAATTCGTATTGCACATTCATAGATCGATGAAATATGCGCCATTTATTGGCTAGGATGCCAAAAGCGCACTCGACATATCTTCGGGCACGACTCAGTCGATAATTGTAAACTCTTTGTTGTACCGACAAATGTTTTCCTGAGTAAGGGCGCATGACGTTATTCGAAATTGAGAATGCTTCATCTCCTACAAAAACAAATGGAGTTTCATTTTGAGAACCTGGTAAAGGCTTTGGTACAGGAATAGGTAATTTGCGTGTCATAATCAAATCATAAAGTTTAGAGTTCTGGAAAACGGTGGAGTCACTTTCCTTGCCATACGCTCCTATATCGACAAAAATGTCTCTATATCTAGAATCTACAAGAGCTAATAAAACTATTGAATTATAGCCCTTATAATTGTAAAACAGTGATCCACTGTGCGCAGGACATGTAATACGGACATGTTTACCATCAAGAGCTCCTATGCAGTTAGGAAAATTTGCTTTCTTGTCAAACTCAATAGCGACATCTTCTAGAACCTGTTTTGTTATAGGAGGTATATTTTGACTTGATAGATGTTTCCATATGGCGCGACAAACTGTCCTTACAATTTTTGCTATTGTACTTGCTCCTCGGAAGTAAGGCGTATGCATGGTTTTAAAGTCACTGCCGGTTGCTAGAAATCTAAAATGAAATAATAATTAGTAGGCAAATAATAAAATAATACAAATGTAGGTATAATCAAACTCAAACCGCGCAGGTAATAGTGTTGCTAAAGGAATAGATTTTCAAAGATAGACAGGTAGTTTTTCAAAGAAGTACTCAATAAATATTTTACATTATGGTTGTTCTAGGCAAAGTCAATCAGTTTTTAACTTGCCTAAGTCAAGAAAAAGCAGAAAATTATTCTTTTTCGGCGGCCAGCCATTTATATGAAATTGGATGGACCGAAAGTACTTATGAAAGTTATATCAAATTTTATATGTAGTATAAATGGAATCTAGGGAATTTTAGTCTTTATTACTATTTTTCACTTGTGAAGTTTTTTGTTGCAGGTAATGATTTAGTCAAGAAGTGGAAGGCCATAAAAGATAATTTTGCTAAATATCAAAAAAAACTAAAAGATGCCAATCGATCAGGAGCTGGAGCTGCAAAAATTAAAGAATATCACTTGAATAAACAATTACAGTTTTTGAAAAAGGTTTCACAAAATGCAACTGATTCCAGTTTATGCGTAGCGGAAGGAGATATTGAGAATGAAATAACGGCATTGCCTCGTTATAAAAGTCAACCACGAAAACGAAAGGCAGATGATAAGGATGATATTGAAGAAGATTTATTGGCAATATTAAAAACACCGGAGAATAGACATTTGCATTTTTTCAAGGGGATTTTACCATCTCTACAATCGTTAAATGAGAATCAAACATTGATATTTCAAAGTCGGGTGCTTCAAATATTAACCGACATTCTTCAACCTTCAATTCATCAAAATACACATCACGGCTATAATCAAGAATATCAGCATCAGGGTTACAATCAAGGATATTCAACTATGAGATACGATAATACGGTTCAGAGTGGCTACCACACTTCTACTCCTGGAAGTTCGATTACTGAACAGAGGACTACCTCATCATCAAACCAACAACGTCCAATAAATTCACCATTTTTACTGGACGAAACGTCAGCTACTTCCTATGTTTCACAAGATGAGGAGTTTGATTTTTCTTAAATTGATCATTACATTTTTTAAGGCCTATTAAAGTATTCTTAAAGTAAGAAAATTGTATAATGCAAAAAGCTTAATTTGATTCTGTCTTGTTTCATTTGAACCTGGCTTTGTACCACTAGGTACCCCCAAACCATGAACACTAGTGATGCAAAATTTTTATCGACACCCCGCTAGTACCACAGGTGTATAAAGCCAGGGGTACAAATAAAACTAAACATTTGATTCCGAGTGCCATAAACATCAATAAAAAAAAATAAGAAACCTATTTGTTTTACCTTAAAGTTAAGCCCAGCATTTCCAAAGCAGTAACTGGTTTCCTTCCTTTATTTTTTTTCTTCTGTATATATTTTGATAACTCGCTTAATAGCTCTTCAAATGATGATATACTCATTCTAAAGTAGGCAACAAATTTTTTTTCGTCTATCTTTAATGCTTCGTATTTTTTAGAAAAGAACTCGCCATTTGGATTCATACCCTTACTTAATGGATGTATCCAGTATCTTCTTTGCCGTATTTTTAAGATAGAATAATGTCTTCTTAATAACAAATAAGCAATAAGTTTATTACGATCCATCGCAGAGAGACGTCTATCCACACTCAAAAATCACGAGAAAATGGTTGCCCTACCATAATGCCCTGTTTCGCGACGCCGCAACGCGGCAACGCAACTGCCGATTTTGGCGTTGCGGCGCCGCAAAAATAAGCAGTTTGCGTTATGTGTTTCGGCCCTAAAACTTATAAGTAAGAAGGAAAGACGTCAAGCAAAACCTGACATTGAAATAATTATGTTTACCGAAAACAATTCTATTGAATAGAGCTACTATACGACGAAGCTTTGACTGATATAACATACTAGTTCTTGCCCGCGACTTCGTCCGCGTAGAAGTCGAAAATGGTTTGAATAGTATTTTTAAATGGTTTTAACGTTATTCATTTCATAAAAATCGGTTCAGTACAGACAGAGTTAATTTCACATTTATGATATTAAGTAAGTATTTTGTGATGGTGATATACATAGGCATTTAAGCTTGGGGCGATGTTAAACAGTTTTATAAGTTCAAATCAAAGTGTGGCTTATCTAAGATCATGTAAATTGTAACAAAAGATAGAATAAATGAATTGAACTAAAGCCAAAGTACTTAGTTGATTATTAGAGAAAAGGAACACAAATAGGTATGTGTATTTGCTTGAGTAACATAACCGTCCCTGTGTTAGCATTAGGTACCTATACAGTAGGTCGTACTTTCAACCAGTGCAGTGCTGAGGTAGCTACGACCGTCTATAAAATAATAATTTGTAGTTAGGATTATAAATAAAGAAATGCTGTCATTCATTGCTTTTTTTTATTCTGTGGACTAAAAAAGAAGCGTCTATTCAAGACTACCACAAACAATAACGAATGAAAAGTTTCGAAAGTTCTTTTCTGTTGCTATCGTCCAACACCCACTCGCTGGCTCGTGTAACCTTCTAATACAAACCACAACCGATACCCTCGATGACATTATTGTGTCCTAGATTCTCTAGCTTCTCTCGGCTCAGTGAATAAACGCTTCATTAGGGATTAAAATAAATACCAGAGGGTTGCGTAAGCCCTAGCCAAGGGTTGTTCTAATGTACCGTCATACTATAACAGTTATTATCCGTTACCGTAGCTATTATGTTGAGGCGTGTGCAAGAACCTCTCTATCGATACACTCGTTAACAAACCGGTTATTGTCTGTATATTCATTTATAAAGGTTCGATTCAGTTTGTGTCTCTCCATCACATAACTGTCTATTTGAATCGATGAATAAATCTCTTTGTACTTTTTGAGCAAGAATTAACTGGTAGCACATAAGTAATTTCTACTGGAATGACAAGAAAATATTCTTCATCTGCAGATATTTGTTCAGGGTGTTCTGGTCGTTTTCTATTCTTAAATAATAAAAAAATATCTCTACATATACATATATCAGTCATCTAGTACCCATACCAATAACACAAGCTCTGCTTAGCTTGGGGATAGATGATGCTGTGTGGATTGTCCATCATTTATTTATTTATCTTTGTGTTCTAATTACAACCCTATTAAATATTGTGCTACCTACTAATGTAGATACAGGTAGAATATCATAATCATCATCAGCCCATGCATGTTATTCCTCTGCTGGACAAAAGCCTCCCCTAATGAGCGCTATATTTATATACCTAGTTTAGGTAGTGTACATATCCTGTAATATAGAGATGATTTTGCAAAGTTCGGGCGAAAACCTATTGTTATTGTAAAGCAAAGATCCTAGCAGCCTACATTGTGAAAGTCACATTTTGACGAGATTCATCACGTTTTCAACTCCAGGTATTGCGCACAAAAATTAATTAACGGAGTTTTCATGGTTTACAATTATAGCCATTGGTATATTTATTTCATAAATTTGTGATGAGGTTTCCGGAAATTGTTTCTTTTCAAACAGAATTAATTTTGCCTTTATAGGGTAGATTAGAAAACACGTTCGCACGTTTTCCTGCGATCAAGAGGGACGGAGTCTGGCTTCGGACATTGAGGACTAATTGGCGTGAAACTCGCTGCTGCGTGCCGCCGAGCACGCCTCTCGGGCAACTACGAGGCCTTATGGTGGACGAGAACAGAGTCGGGGCCCAGGCCACACAGCGAGTAATAGGAGCACATGATATTTGTTTATTTATCTTAGGGAAACAAAAAGCTTTAAGACTATAAAACTAGTAATTAACAAAAGAAATAATGAGAAATAAAATAAATAAGAAATAACGAGTTTCCACAGATAGAGCGAGAAAAATTCTCCGAGGATTTATACAAAAACAAAATTAAATAAAATAAAATTTTATGATATCTGAACTCTATCGAATTAGATGACAAAAATGCCTTTATTAACAAAGAAAATTACAAATATCTAACTAAATTAGAGCTAGTATTTACAATAGAAACAATTGAGCTAACTGCAGGCTGTTGCAAACAAACTACAGGTAGCTCAACTAATCAATATCAATACCAGTTGGAAGTGTACTCAATATGCTGGCTGCATTGCCTCGCTGTATGGAAATACTGATGCGCCAGATACTGAGCAGCTCTATCGAAGCATTTGAAATGTTACTCACAATTTTACATAATTGCTTCATACTTTCGTTTCTCATCGGAACAGAGGGAAATACAGCAGGTCCTCATTTTGATATGTCAGGGACCACCTACTTCATAAAACATTTTGCGAGGTACGTTTTACGAAAGCAAATATTATATTACACGTGGGTGTATCTGAGAACAGATGAGAGCTTTTATTGTAAAGAAGGCACAAATGTTGCGTAACTACAAAAAACTGGCTGAATCCCAATCTGCCTTTTTTGTTTTATGTATATTTTAAACCTTTTTTTATGCAAATCAATTCTGTGTACAGATCAACAAACTTCTAAGTCAGAGTACTAAACAAGTCAGAAAACGTAAATAACTTGTGCCATTTGGAAGATCAGAATCAGTTTATAGTTGACACTTTTTATTCTACGCAGCCGTATGACGTCATAAGGCTGCTACTATTTCATGATTGGTTCAGTAAAAAAATAAGAGAACTATTTAAGCAATTTAATTTTAAAATGTAGTTTGTTATTGTATGAATTAAAACTACATACCATTTGTCGAATGCTTTTGACCTAAGCCAATAATTTAATTTTAGATTTTTATTCATATGGAATAATGGACTTTTTGCAAAATATCCTGTCTTTCTAATTTCACATATCAGCAACAAAACATTTGAAACGCCTACACATTTTGATTCCTAAAGTGTCTGTCACCAAATTTGCTGCCTGCTTCTTTACTGCTGTATATGTGTCAGCTCAGCTGACAGCATTGCCAGCGCCAAAACTATTGCACATTATTAATAACTTGAGCTATGGATATGCCTCGACCCGTTGACTGCTTGCAAACTATTCCAATTGTCACGCTTCACTCATAGTTTGACTCATCTTAAGAAGGTAGATTATGCATTCCATATTATAGAGCGGCGGCAGATGGTAGCTGTCATGGTAGTAAGAGATGGTAGTAAGTAAGAACCCGAAGATGATACCTACTTAGTGGACATCGTAAGAACTGACCCGTGGTGGAACTCACTCCATTGTCGTCGTAAGAGTCGAACTGTGGGTGAACTCTGCCCATGGATGTCGTAAGAGTCGCCTAAGAAACCCTACCAGAGGAAGGCAGCAGCTGTCTTTCGTAAAAGGAAGTAGGTAAGTGCCTTCTTCTCATTCAATAAAATTTTACCTTTTCAGTTAAACAGAGTGTAATATACGACAGAGTAAGTAAATGGACCAGCATGGATTAATGAAGTTTGAATGGATCATTTGATCAATACGAGTGTTTAAACGAGAGAAACTACAGTGATAATAATTTTTAACCTTCTGTGAACATTAATAGTAGCTGATACGAGTATGTATATGTACCTTATTTACTTTAAGTACTTAGATGAATTTTCAACGTCGAACACATGCTAAAGATCACTTCTTGACGAATTAATAATGATGTCAATTTAGATGGTGTCATAACTAAACTAAAATAATTTGATAGCACTTAAAAAATTGTCTAAGATTAATGAGAAAATTATACATACCTTTCTTTTTATTTCGATCATTAAAAAGGGATTGCAACATTTTTAAATTAGTTTAGTTTATTTTTAGAGGAAAACTGAATCGACACTATCGTGTTTGACGTTGGTATAAGGTTCGGTGGACAGCGCGCTGAGGCGCTCAAATGAAAAGGTGTGTTCTCGTCTAAATTCCGATTTATTCTGAATGTCATTCAGTAGGTACACATACAGTACAGTTCATCTCATCTCCTTTCCCAGAAGAAAAAAAAATTGTGTAAGACAGTTTTTTTTTTTCTTTTACATATAAAAGTAAACTATAAACAAAGCTAATATTGAAATAAAATATTCTGTAAACAAAATTAAGCATAAAACATAAACATTGATGATTAAATGATTTTAATATTAGTTAAACTAAATAGTTACCTACTCTTGATTTTTAAACAATTTTGTTCTATTTTTATGAACAATTTCTATTTTATTGCCTTTAATTATTCGAACATTTGGTGAAATATCCTCAACAACTAAATATGGACCATTATAAACGTTCTGTAATTTTGAATTATTTTCATTTTTTAATAAAACAAAGTCATTTGGTTTGTAGACAATAGGGTTAATTTGTTTATCATATATACATTTTCTTTTCTCTTTAGACAATAACAAATTTTTCCTTGCTTGTTCGTGACATTTTTGTAATCTAAATTTTAACTCTAATGGATAATTATCTGAATTATACAAAGGCTCTACGTTAGTGATTAAGTTACTGGGCAGATTGCAAATTTTACCAAAAACCAATTCAAATGGCGTGAAGTTTGTTGATGTATGAACACTCGTATTGTAAACAAAGCACCAATACGGAACCCACGTGCTCCATTTTGTAGGATCGTTATCAGTCTGTATACGTAAATAAGCGTTAAGATTTTTATGAGAATTTTCCAAAGCTCCTATTGATTCGTGATGGTAAGCAGTAGAAAATAATTGTTTGATATTGAGTAATTTGCAAATTTCGCGCATTGTAGATGCTATGAATTCTGATCCTCTATCAGTTGCTATCTCTCTTGGGACACCATATACTAGAATAACATTTTCTACAAACGCTTTTGCCACGGAAACAGCATCCTTACGTTCTAACGGTATAGCTACGACATACTTACTAAGCTCACACTGAATAGTTAGAATATAAACCTTATCATAATAATCCTTATCTAAGGGCCCGACTATGTCTAAATATATTTTATCAAAAGCGCTCATGGCCGTAGTGGTTACAACCATAGGCTCTCTAATAGGCACTGAATGCTTTTGCATTTGGCACTTTTTGCATTTATTCACAAATTCTGTTACTTCACGATCCATCCCTGGCCAATAATATGATTTTTTGATATTATTTAACATTCTCCTAATACCTGCATGACCACTCGTAGGTAGGATGTGATAATCGTTCATAATAACTCTTTTATCGTCTTTAGAAGTTACTCTTTTTTGTCCTTTTATTATAAAAAGTTGTGGTAAACACTTTATTTTATTTATCTCTATGGTTAACCATTTCACATATTCTTCATTACTTGCATGCTTTATTAAAAATATTTCTTGAATATTTTTTTCAGTACATATTTGCTCCAGCTGACTCATGTAGTCGACTCGCGCTTTACATGATTGTAAGTCTGGGCATGTTGTATACAAAATTGATTTTTCTTCATCATACACAAATAGAAAATATTTATTTTCTCTTATTTTATTCATCTTTCGCTCCGAAATAATTACTAACTCAACAGAGTCTGATGGCTTCTTCAACAATTCTACGACTTTCGGTTGATCAGGCCGGAAATCAATAGACGTGTCAGATATTTTTGTATTATTTTCTATCTCTCTCTCATTTTTTTTCGTCTGTTTTCTTGTAATTACATTTAAAACTCGTTTATTCATCTCTTTCAACTCCTCTGACGTCACAATCACTCTAGACAGTGCATCTGCAGCTACATTGTCTTTTCCTGGAATATACTCAATCACAAAGTCATATTCTTCTAAAATCAAGCGAAATTTAGTTAATCTACTTGATGGATTGTTCATATTGAATAAATAAACTAAAGGTCGATGATCTGTAAATATTCGAAACTTTTTTCCAAATAAGTAAGGTCGGAAATATTTAACTGACCAAACTATTGCGAGCATTTCCTTTTCTATAGTTGGATAGTTATGTTCGGATTTGTTTAAGCTACGACTTGCATATGCTACGGGTCGATTATCTTTATTGCATAAAACTGAACCTAATGCTATACCCGAAGCGTCTGTATAAAGTTTAAACTCATTTTCGTCTGAAAAATCTGGGTACTGCAAAATTGTAGGTGATATCAACTTATGTTTTAATAACTGGAATGCCTTTTCACACTCGTCTGTCCAAATAAACTCCACGTTTTTCTTCGATAATTTATTTAATGGTGTAACGATTTCCGCGAAGTTAGAAATAAAACGTCGATAATAGTTAGCAAAAGCTACGAATCGTTTTACATCGTCACAAGACCTAGGCGTAGGATAATTTTGAATAGCTTGTATCTTGGCTGGATCTGGTTTCACACCATCCGCACTTACTACGTGACCTAAATACAAAAGTTCCTTTTTTAAGAAATTACACTTTTTTGGATTTAGTTTTAAATTTACTTTTCTCAATCTAATAAATATGTCAATAAGATTTTTGTTATGACTTTCCAAATTTCTACCGAAACAAATTAAATCGTCCAAATAAACTAAACACTTTTCGTAATTTAATCCAGATAATGCTACAGTCATAGCTCTCGAAAAAGCACTAGCCGATGACTTAAGACCTACCGGCATACGTTTCATTTGGTATTGTTTTTTAAAAGTAAACGCCGTACATTTCCTACTCTCTGGCTCTAACTCAATTTGATGATATCCATTCTGTAAATCTAAATGAGAGAAATATATTGCTCCCGAAAGCGAATCGAGTATTTCTACGATGTTAGGTAGTGGAAAACGATCGTCCGAAACTGTTTCATTTAACTTCCTATAGTCAATAACCAACCTATATTTTTTTTCGCAATTTCCCGATTTTTTTGGTACTAATAGGATAGGACTGGACCATTCGCTCATAGTTTCTTCAATGATGTCTTCCTTCAGCATTTTTTCTATCTGTTTCTCTAACTCATTACATTGAACTTTCGGTAACCTGTATTGTTTTTTATAGACAGGCACAGAATTTGGTTTTAAATGAATAGATTGCTCATAAATATTGCATTTCGACAACATATCTCCTTCCAAATAAAAAATATCAGAAAATTTAGCACATATTTTCTCAATTTCTAACTGTTCTTCGCTGTTTAAATAAGTTAAATTTAATTCTGTTAATAATTTCTTTACTCTACTCGCATTTATTTCCGGTTTATCGAAATGAAATAAATCAAAGTCGCTTAATTTTTTCAGTTCTTGATTAAAAAAACTTAGGCTAATATGGTCCTCTCGTGTATTCAAAATTTTAATCGGTATTTTGCCATTGACCGGTCGAACAATGGAACCTGCTAAGATTACTCCTTCGCATAGTTCTGTTGAAGAGACTACGCAATCCTCCTTCAAGTGTGTTGACACAAAGTGAATCGTTTCCGATCTAGGCGCTAGATTAATATATTTACTGCCGCTCTTACCTGGTTGTAATGGTAAACATACCTCATTGTCATTATTGTATAATTTTAAGGTATTTAACTCTAAATCGATTATTCCTTTGTATTTCCTCAAAAAGTCTAAGCCTAATATTCCTTCGCTCTGACAACATAATCCGTCGAACACATGAAACCTGTGTATAAATTCCTCATCCATAAAAGTCAATCTCAAATCAACATATCCAATCGAACATAATTGACCACACACACCGTTTATCTTAAGTTGTCCCGCATGGAACGGAATGTTCCATTTACGTAAGGTGTCATGTCTCACGGCGCAAAGTGATGCTCCCGTGTCAACTAACCAATTGCACGTACTGTTACCAAGCGATAATTCAATAGAATTGTAATTATTGTAATAGCAAATTTGAGAATGAGTAAATGCATCGGAATAAGTATGATTATTATTCACGAAAAAACTGAATCGAAGGGTTTTGTTCTTGGATAACCCTATTGCTGGCTGTTATATTGGTACTGTTGGTCGAACCACCAGCATTTGCCGAGTCTTGCTGTCCATTAGAAGTCATGTGGTACATACGAGAGTTATAATAATTATTGTGACCCCTATAACCACGATAATTATTATGATATCTACCTCTCGTCGCGTAATTCGATCTCGCTGCATTCGACGTACCGCGATTGTTCCCTCGAGTAGGGTGACCACGCTGACTGTTATTCTGACCACGGTACGAGTTATGATTGATGTAACGATTCGAACCGCGAAAACCTCGTCCTCTATAGCCGTTATTATTATTGAAGGGCTTACCTCGCTGAAACTTCATGACGCTGCCTTCCGAAGTTGTTGTGGACATTTGCTCGTCCTTGGCTCCACGTATTGCATCCTTCAAAGTGTCGTAATTCCTAGCTGTGATAACAGTGCTAAGCTGACTGTTTCGCAAACCACTGGCAAACCGTCTGATAGCTGATTTTTCGTTTAGTGGCTTTAAAATTGCATATTTGCCTGAATCGCCATCAGCTTGAGATACAGTCAACCCAACGAATAACTCTTCAATTTCCTTACCGAACTCGTCTATACTTTTTTGATTTTGTGTACACCCTAATAGCTTTTGTTGTAGGGCTGTAAAAGATGTTTTGGTCAACAAATGTTTGCGCATATCATCAACAAGCGATTTAACGGTGTCATATTTCTGTGATAATCTCAATGTAGCACTTTCCGATAATCTGGTTTTTAGTACAAATTGCACAAGGGAGGGTTTCGATTCCTCTTTCAACATAGATTCGTATAGCTCAATTGCCGAAATTAACTGTTTAGTGACATCTTCCTTATCGTTCATTATCGGTAGTAAGGACACGGCGGTCTTTAGGTTAAAAGTCTCCATACTGTCTACTTTTATAACTATTTTACTCTCAGCACATAAATCAGAAATCCTATCGAATAATGTTTTTATCTTATCGGAATAACTATTTACTAAAATTATATCTTCATTACTTAACTTTTTACTCTTAAACTCTGATAATTCTTGCTCAAAACAATCGAATAATTCATTGGCTTCCTCTAATTTTTTATTACAAATCTCAGAATCACTTCTTCTTTTAGGGCCAATTTTTATTAAATAAGTCCTTATTTCTTGTAGGCATGAATGATAGCTTTTAAGTAATTCCTCCATTAACCTTATTCATATTGTCTCTAGTCTTATTTACTAAAACTCACGTTTACCGCTTCGCATATCTCTCATCACGACGGACGCACTAAGTTTCCGCACGCACTGCACTTTCACATCACTAAATTTTAAAGAGTTTTCTACAGTTTGTTAAAGTTTACGCTACGCTAATAATACAAAAAAAAAAAAACGTGAAGAGCTTGACTCGAGGACGTAGCTCATGCAACGTTGACACCCGCGGTCTCTGCCTGCGCTCCTCCAATTTCACGACGACGCCGGAACCAACTGTTGTTCCTCCTCATATAATGCTCTTCGATTTCCCTCTGCATCCAATTTTTGTGGCATTTTTGGTAGAGTTTGTAGCCAACGCATGCGACGACAATCATCACGATAATTAACATTATTCCCATAAAATAGGTTGTGAAACTGGCATAGGTTTTCAGTTGCTCTATGTCGGCGCTGTTAGACCCGCCGGAGGCGTTTTGCGCAACGATGACCTCCTCTTTTGAGTAAGATTTACCCATCTTTTAAGTTTTAAAACACTGCGCACTTCACAAAATGACACACGGTATGTAGCGCGAACCCGATCGCGCCTGGCAGGGTCGCCATATAAGGTTCGGTGGACAGCGCGCTGAGGCGCTCAAATGAAAAGGTGTGTTCTCGTCTAAATTCCGATTTATTCTGAATGTCATTCAGTAGGTACACATACAGTACAGTTCATCTCATTGGAAATAGTTCGTAGTAGATAATTGAAGTAGGTACATGCCGTACATACCTGCTGTATTAATGTTCACGGGAGGTAATTAACATGCCTCCGTCGCTTGGGGCCACAGATGTAAGCAACAAACGAGAATGGCGACGAACCTATAAAATATCAATTTGTATCTCCATCTTAATGTATTTTTGTAGAATTTTACGAGAATATAAAATGAGCCTTAAACGGTATTGTAGTAAAAGAAGAGCAAAAGAGATATTTTGGTCCAGGCTCATTTATGAACATGAATATCAGATTCCGTGCTTGAATGAAAATAATCAAACAGTTTTTCTTTTACTCGACTTTCTTTGATTTCAAACTTGCTTGCTACCAAAAAGTTCAATAACTCTTCTGAATAGCTAAGTCGAGTCTTATTCATAGTTTGTAATAAACTGGCGCAGTAAGTAAATTGTACAAAATTTAAAAAATTATAATAAACCATAATAACCTATTTGAGAAATAATAAAACAATAACAAGAAGTTTGTTCAGTTGAAAAGGTCAAAGGGCTAAAATTACTGACTAATTGTCAGTAATTTTAGCCCTTTGACCTTTTC
The DNA here is from genome assembly GCA_963931895.1 of Eupithecia pulchellata. Taxonomy (NCBI): domain Eukaryota; kingdom Metazoa; phylum Arthropoda; class Insecta; order Lepidoptera; family Geometridae; genus Eupithecia; species Eupithecia pulchellata. Next base: position 14,302,303 of record OZ007523.1, read on the forward strand.
AACAGTTTGCTGAGTGATTGTATCTCAGGTTCATTATTTAAAGGTTTTGTAAATAAAATAAGATGAGTCTTCACTAATTCATGTAAATACACTCGAGAGCAATGAATCCGGGTCACTCAAAGAAAAAAAAAATCTCGGAAAGTAACCCTTAGTTGCATTAACCTAGCATTCTTACTTTCCGGATGAACATTTTGAGATTTCCGTAGATTATTTTTGTCCGTGTACGGCTTAGTTCATAAATGATTATCACGAGAAAGTTTATTATATAATTGGTTTTACTCACCCCGACGAAGCCGTAAAATAAAAACATGAAAATACATTCAAGATTGATTTATTTCCCCTGTAGCTCAGATGTGTAGGTTATCGATCAAAAATATTGTAGGTGTAAGAAAAAAGAAAGGATTCAGGAAATAACTTCTTTTTTTTTTTGCGGTTCAGGATCGCTTTTGTATTTTGTGACATGTCTAAGATTCCTGTAGGATCTAAAGGGCATTTTGATATTCGAGTAGATCATTTACAAAATAGTTTGACGGACAAATGAGAAAATAAATAACTTTTATAATTTACTACGTTAATCAGTTTAAGTCATTCAATCAGGCAACTATGGACCCTACATTGCTTATTGCCTGATACTCATATGATCAGTTTTATTGTTTGGAACAAATTATGCGGATGTACCAAGTGTTGCTTGGTACATCTGCACGCCAGGAAGTCTTCTCAAATAAGCCTACCGGATGTATAGTTTGCTATTGATTTGTTACTACTATCAAAAGCTAATGGTGCGAATACAACATAAACACGCAGATTATTGATTATGGTAAATGAACCATTAATTTATTCTCAGAATGAATAGGAAGCGATATGTATATGAATTTTCATACAATCAGCCCGTGTGATGACCACGGGTCAACGAACTAGGCTATTTGCGTTCTGCTGATTCATGATTGAAGTAAAAACTAACAAGCCCTGATGTAACACCAACCTTAATGTACACCTCTCATCAGTAAAAATATTTTACACGGTTTTAAATATAAAAATAAATATAATAAGGAATTAGAGGTTTTTTAAACTACTTATACTACACAAAAAGCAGACGTATACACTAACATAAGCTTAAAAGTAAAATTTTTACCACTTACATGTCATTCCATAATTGATATTACTATTAAATTTGAAAATCATTCATTTAAATTCAATTCATACATTTCCAACTGCCCTAGATAAAAAAGTGCCCAAACTCGGTTCACAATCAAATCGATTAAAATGCATGGAATGCTAAAATTTCGACTTCCTCGTTGCATTTTGAACGAACTTCCACATACCTTTCCTGTACAATAGCAAAGCAAAAAAGAGCTTATTCTCTCAAGAATAAGGTAGGAAGTGGATGGAGTTAGGGTATGTTTGAGTAAGTTATCAAAATGCACATGCGTGGAGCGGCCTACGGCGGCGGCGCGGCTCCGCCGTGGCGGCAGACGGCGCCCGCTCGCCGACCGCTACGCCCGTAGACCCTCTACGTCGCAGCCGTCTACGCGCCTCGCAACTTTTCATACTTTTCTATTTTCGAACGTCGTCGCGTGAACTAACTTTCGGAGTTAGTGTTCTGTGCTTCGCTATGTGTTGTTGAATGGAGATGGCCCCCTTGCGTTTACAAGACTTCGCGATGGATTTCCTGAACTTTTCTACGCAAAGCCCTCGGCATCACTGGAGGCACCACAACCACTCCCACCACAAGATCGAGAAAGAACGCGAAAGACACAACATGGTTGAGGTTATTTCTAACTCTGTGATAGAGGTGATAAACAATAAGTATGTGCCAGAGAACAGTGTGCTTCCTGACTTGGAGCCGTTGTCCACGCACTTGGACGGTCGCAACGTGACCTTCGGGTACAACCGGTCGGAGGCGGTGGAGGACGAGTTCATGTACCGACACAACAGCGCGCTGACGGCGCTGTACTGCGTGGCGTACCTGGTGGTGTTCGCCGTGGGGCTGGTGGGGAACTGCTTCGTGATCGCGGTGGTGTACCGCTCGCCGCGGATGCGCACCGTCACCAACTTCTTCATCGTGAACCTCGCGGTGGCTGACATCCTGGTCATCTGCTTCTGTTTGCCTGCGACGCTGGCGAGCAATATATTTGTCCGTGAGTACTAGTTTAATGTCGTCATCTTTTATGTTTTACTAACTGATTCGACAGACGTTGAGATGTCACGTAGATAGGTGTAAATATTCAAAATGATTTTTGACAAGAAATTTTAAGAAAAAAAGGCAAATTTGTTCTTATACTGTAAAATTTATGTGTAAAGTTTATTCTATAGGTACCATAATACCACGTTATAGCCTAAGGTATTTTCGGAGTATTGGCTAAAGCTGTTCTTTTGCAGTGCAGTTCTAATGAACAGCTTTTCATTTTAAGTTGAATTATGTTATATGTTTTTTAATTATTTTTTTTTATGGGAGGCCTGGCCTATGTCTAACAGTGGACTAACATAGGCCGATGATGATGATGATGATGATGATGATGATGATTATTTATGTACTTTTTATGAACACAACGTGTACCTTCAATTTATTTGGCAGAATTTCCTCATATGAGAGCATATTTTACGTCAAGGTCATCCATTAAACAGCATTTAAAGTACTTGTTTTTCCTACATTCTTATCTTATTAAATTGAATATTAAATGCATTTTATCATGACCCCAAGATCAGCATAGATCACATCGAACAAATACTCAACGGCTGTTATAACAACCAAAGTGTGGGAATGCCAACGGGAATACGGATTATATGATCCAAATTCCCTCCTCCAAACTCGATTTTCCTGAAACCCTCGATATTTTCAGGCAATCAAAGTCTTCCGCCCGCGTGATGAGGACCTTATTGAATCTGGGCGCATCTTCAAGGCCAGGGCGGGCGGGAACACGGGTTTTATTACTATCTACTTTGTTATCTCATTTATTCTAGCGTTTGCTATACTTACAATCTGTCTATACCTCTATAGCCAGTTTATAGGCACTATCTACAGCCTACCCGAGATGTAACATTGTAACAGCTTAGTTAGATACTTAAAGGGCACTATGGTGGAGTTATAGAGACCCTTCTTATCAGTCGTGTACTCTTGGCAGGGTGGTCGTAGTTATGATAAGGCGACCTGATGAACGGCTGCTTATGTATTCGCTGCCAGTGATTGGTTGAATTTTAGGAATAGTCGGTCATGTCATGAGTTACAACCATCTAGTTGTACATAAACAGACCACGGAACCCACCCGCTCTTCATTCTGCCTCGAGACGCTATATCGAGTCTTCTCGGAGAGTGCATCATAAACGACTTCTGCTAAAAATTAGCGTCGTTATGTGTACCTAGTTTTCGAACTCAGTAAAGAAAAGCTACGATGCATTTCGTACAAAAACTGTCCGCTAGAGGCGCCGCACGAGTTATTTCTGGAGGCAATTGCCACTGTTACGTAATCTGTGGCACTAGTGGAACCAAGTTGGTTAAGTTATTCAGGCGGATGTAAGTTTGATGGGACCCGTTTAGCATCGACACTAAACTGAGATTGATTGATATTGTTCTTATGGAGTGGAGAATAAAGTGCCATTTGGTTTAGCGATACGACAGTTATGTCGTTGATATAACTATGAAATGAAATGAAATGAAATGAAATGAAATGAAATGAAATGAAATGAAATGAAATGAAAAAAGCCTTTATTCGCTGACCAATTTACAGTCGGTACATACTTAAATTTTTCACTTATATATATATTTTTTTTGAACATAATTATACCGTATTATACAAACAAAAATATATATGATAACTGTTTAGCAACCAGTTTGCTGGTCAGGTTGTCCTTCGACATAGGCCTCCCCTAATTTCTTCCACTTATCTCTGTCACGTGCTGATCTCCTCCATCCTTTTGGTAGATCATCCTCCCATCTCTTGATATAACTATAGTAATGTTAAAATTTATATTAAGCATTACGATAAAATCCTTTGTTTATCTTATTTAACAAAATAACATCGTTTTCATTTTGCGTTATTGATATTAAAAATTGCATATAAAAGAAGCAACGCGGCGGCGACAGAGTGAATTTTAGATTAAGTCGGGGTGGTTTGTTTACAAAAATTCTAGATTGCGTTAATGGCTAGTGTATATGTAGTTTAATAATATGACGTCACATTTTATTGACATCCTCTCCCTTTCTCGAAAATCTTACCCATCTTAAGTTCAAAGAAAACATTTCTAATTATTCTATTCTACTATTGGAAATCAACGCATTTATTACAATCGATCAATGCAGCAATCGATTTCAATACCAGCCCGCGTTGGAAACAAAATCCTCAGTGAAATGTTGTTGACAGAATCAAAATGTGTGCTTTGCGAGGAAGGCCGGAGTGTCCCACCAGTAACCTGATCCGTCGGGAGCTGGTGACACTGACCCTGACGGGTCACTGGCCGCTTATCCTCTAGGTCACCATTCGAAGATGTCTTCGCGGTGACGTCATGGCGTGTGAGTGTAATTTTAAGAACGTGCTGTGCTGTTACGCAGATATTGAGAAAAATTTAAGAATTAGAATTTATTACGCTCCTTATTGGTTCGAACATTCAAAAATTTGAACACATCTAGATCGATTGGTTCACATTTCATATTTATTTTAATTGCGAAAGTAACTCTGTCTATCTGTCCGTCTTCATGCCTAAACTACTGAACCGATTATGATGGAATTTGGTACAGACGTTGTCTAGTCTAGACCGGGAAAAAGGACATAGGATACTTTTTATCCCGTTGTCATGTTCCCGCGGGATAGTACAGGGACACGTGATTTTATCGAATTCTATTTTTTTATCATCATCATCATCATCAGTCTTTTATACTCCACTGCTGGACATAGGCCTCCCCTAATGAGCGCATAGATATAATTTATCATTTGGGCGTTATTGGCCATAATCCCCACGATGAGCATGCGGGTTGGGGAACGCAGTTTCATTTTTGTTATAAAATATTATTAACTTTAAACCAAGTAAAAAATGTGCGAACTATTTTCGACTTTTATTTAGTAGATTAGTTCTGCATGTTGAAACCTATAGTTATACAGGGTGCCCCATCGCTATGCCACATGGAGGGAAAGTACCTTAAATATTGAAGATTGAACATTTTACTGAAAGAAGACATTATTTCAATTTTAAAAACCATTTAAACTGCATTCATAGATTTTTCGATAGCTACATATTTGAACCGGGAACCGAACCCCCTACACGAGAAAAATAATTACCCTGTAGCTTTATCATACCGATCGATAGGCTTCATCAAGGATAATTTTTTGCTAAAAAACATAGTGTCAGCAATAAAAGAAAACAATACAACCGAACATAAGACGGCCCTCCTATTTTCCAGTTGATTCCTATTTTCCAGTTGATTCCTATTTCACACCTGTATTCCTTTGCGTAGATTTCAGATTTCAATAACTTTTATTTCTTTAGGCTTACAAAAAGTTTAAGTTCGTCGCTTAAACAGGTGAAATTTCATAGAATTAATTATTATGAAATATGAAACGAGGTGTTATTAATTTTCTTTTCACACAAATGTCAACGAAAAACCTTTGGTGAAATCGAATGGTATTGAATGAAGATGAAAGGGAAGGTGTTTGTTTGTCAACTCGATCTCCGTCGTTAGATCTCGGACAATGCGTGGACGTACTCTTTTGTTTTTAGACAATTCGAGTTCGTTGACTTCTGCTTTTTGGAATGGATGTGTCTGAGTGTATGAGTATGTGCTACCACTTGTTCTTCGCTAGGTAGGTAGGTATGTTGTTTCTTGGTACCTGAATACATATATGTAAATATACACTGTATGTACTCGTAGGTATATCGAGATCTAAAACATTTTACCCATGTTCCTTAACGCCAATTTCTGACGTCCTTTTCTCGTTCTGTATACTTCATTTTAATACAATTATATAGACTTACCCTTTCGACGATAATTTACCAGAAATACTACTTACAATTAATGAAGGGTTTCATTAAAAATTATCAGTTCCTTTTGATTGAAGATTCATTAAAATTTATTAAAAAATCGAAGAAAATCTGTGCTACAATTTCAAAGCTTCGTCCTTGACAATAAGATTCATTTTACCCACAGCAATAGTCACAATCGTTAGTGCAAGGCCTGATCGTTAATCTGTTTCAAGCTCCGCGTTTGGAGCCAAAAGTAAGTTTATATGAACTTGACATTTCCACGTAACAGAATTACACAATAAAAGTACCAATAAGCTGTCTCTCCAATATATCCAACGTTTTTATTACCTAAAGTTAAATTGGAACTCGTCTCTTTGATGAATAAAATCATATACTTATCGATACCACAGATAGAAAATACTGGGATGGGCCATAATCTGACACATCATCATCATCGTCATCGTTAGCCTATGTATATCAGTCCACGGCTGGACATAGGGGAGGCCTTTTTGTTATCCTAATAAATAATAATCAATTTGATACATAACAATTATTATTCATACACCGGAATGTCACAACAACCTGTCGGGCTGTGTCGGCGGGTTCGGTGTGTAGAGAACAAGCATCATAGGTACCATATCACACTTACCGACACACTGGGATTCGACTTTTATAGCGAAACGTACCTGTAACTATTTAGATATCGAGATGTGCGGTAGATCGTCCGCCCGGTTTGGAAACAAACGAACGCAATAGTAGTTAGTATCTTATACTTATACTTGCGGTCCACCCCGGCTTCGCACGGGTATAAAGCAAAAATTAAAAAAGTTCACTGATTAATAAAAATCACGATAAACATTTTGAAGTTTTCATAAGAGCCAAATCAAATCTTATCTAGATTAGATTTTTTATTTTATAAGTGTTTAGTGATATTATAAGTATGTCTGTATATCTACCGACATAATGATACTACTATATATAGGTTACCTGGCAGATCAATCATGGCTCGGAATAGACTCAATGGCATTATTTGGGGTATCGATAAGCCGTGTAATATTATTACGGGTATTGGAGCAAATTCATATTGTAGGAAGTTAGTAGAGCAAATTATGGAGAGTGCGGAGAGTGGTGTGGCCTTAATTCTGTTATTGTGGGGAAATGCTACAAAATGGAGTGTGTAACATAACATATTTATTAGGATAGATCGTTGTTTTAACTGTGTCTGTCCTGTCTGTGTCCTAATCGGGGGAGGAAAGGTGATGGATGGATGGGATCGGCGAGTATGAGTGTGATAACGGTGGGCTTGCCGGCCATGTATATTTGAGGAAGAGGGGACGCCATGCGCCAGTCGGGCCGCAGAAGGTTTATTATGTTCCCGTGGTTCGGCAAATAATGGCGAGAGAGGGTCACCGGAGAGGTTTTAGTGGGTATAACGTCCTTCTCAGGGCGTCGAGTCCCACATAGTTCTGGTCCACCCTAGACCAGTTTATTCGCCGACAAAGAAAAAAAAAAAAGGATAGATCGTTGTATGAAATCAAGATTTAGTTTTAAGACCTTTTTATGGATCTATCATTCACGCGTTTACATGGACCTATCCCAGCCTATAGAATGAACTAATAAGGAAATCCCTATAAGTGAAATAATTGTAAGAATCGGATTTTCTGATTAAGAGATAACAAACAAGTGACTACACAGTCCTTTTTAGGGTTCCGTACCCAAAGGTTGACAACGCATTCCTATTACTAAAACATCCACTGTCTGTCCGTTCGTCGATCCGAGCGTATCTCAAGAGCTATGAGAAGTAGAAAGTTAATAACTTCACAGAATGTTGAGTTTTCTTGCCGGTATGATAGAAAATATAAAATTTAAATAAAACAAACAAAATCCTTAAAGTGTAACTCGGGCGCCGAACTTTTGTCGATTATTTGTAAAATACTTGTATGTACCAGTCACTTCGGAGATTAGCGAGTAGGTATGTACCTAAATACTCATATTTTATCCAATCAAACCTTTTATTTGTTCAGTCAATGCAACAGGATACTTACAACTATTGATGTCCAGCACAACGCAGTTAACGTGGGGCACGTGTTCTTGGATAGATAACCTCGTCATTTAGCGTTTTGCTTTTTTCGATCCATCAAATATCCTTTTGCAGTATTATTTTTATGAAATCGTTCGATGGTACGGAATCCTCCATTTGCGATTCGACTCGCACTTAGCCGGTTGTATTATAAATTACTTAAGTAGGTATTGACGTAACTGATTAAACAGGTTAAATCAGAACCGAATGATTTCCAATCTCTCAAAATACTATAAGTAAGTTGCTTTTTCGTTCATAAATTTAAATAAAGATAATAGCCAACTACAGTCAAACCAAATAGAGTTTTCAGTTCGTATCGGCTAATTGGGTCGGAGTGGTCTGCGCTAAACGGATTACTTAGCAGCAACCCAACTTTGGCTTGAGACAGGTTTTAGGTTTGTGTTTTGTATTATTACAATAATTAGGTACATTTAGTGATGCGCGTCACTCTGCCCACGTAATTGCAGATTAGGACACTTTGTTTTATTGAACAATCTACTTTTATAGTATTTACTCACATGATTCCGCATCGAAATCAAACAGTTCTTTTTTTGGTTTTCAAGATTCGGAAATAAAAGAAGTCCATTAAGGAACCTCCCGCAAAGATCACAGTGATACATTGATTATCATAAAGTAAGATGAAGTTATATTTGAACGTCCCATAGTTACTGGTTCCCTAATTAAGTGTTTTAAGGTAGTATTTGTAAGGTTACATCCAGTTACAACAAAGTGGATCACACTAAACGCAACGATGTTGTTAACGACTCCTTTTCTCTTTACGTTGGGACGGTACAACCGGAGCCTCGCGAAGTATCCAGAACGCTTTTATTAAACTCTTGATAGCTAGAGGCAAGGATTAGTACAAATCAAGCATTGTTGTGTGAACCAGTGCCAACGCTTGTATGTCACAGGTCATTAAGATTTGTGTCCCATTTAGTGTTTTGTTTGCGTCGCAGGACAAAGCTTGATAACAACGCAGGAACTGATGATGCTATTCCAAACTTCAAATTATTGTTACAAAGTAAATAGGTATATACCTAGTCATTTTATCGTGTAGCAAGCCGCTTTATCGTTATGTCTTGAGCAGTTACGAGAAAATATAAGAAGTTAGCGCAAAGTACTTGCTAGAAACAAAGCCCTTTGTTTTCGCCGAGCCTTTAGAACAACAATGTTTCATGAAAATTTGTACATTTTGATAGTAACTTTTGTACAAAGATTTTCACTTAGAAGTTGAACGCGGAACAAAAGAGGCTTTTTGAAATGTTGGGGTAGTAATAGGTAAGACGTGAGGAATGGGCGCGTCCCACGTGACACATTGGGAATAACTCTTTTCAAATTGTCATGTAGTGTTTTGCAATGATGAGGACAAGACTAGCGACAATATTGTAGGCACCTTCGATGTAAGTTATAAAATATGTACTTAATTAAATGATATCTATTATAAATTATTACAATAAGAACTTAAAATAAATCAGATAAAACCAGGAAATTGTGATTCGGGCCGCACACCGTGTCCTGCGCTAAAAATGTCGAAAAATTTGGTTTTCTAATATTAATTAGGTCCTTGCAGTTAAAGCGATTTTTCAGCTTTCTAAAAATTCCAATTGCTGAGTAGCAGTTCATGAGATACATACAGCCTAGCAGACAGTCGATGCGAAGCCTCAGTCGTAAAAACCTCAAAACCTGTCCCAGTCTATGAGATAAGGTTATTTTAATTTGCACTTGTCGTTTTCTAAAAGCACAACTCCATTGTTGAGTATATAAGCTCTCGCTGTGGATCTAACAATACCGCACTACAAACTCCTCGCCAGCGATTCTCACCTCAATTATTAGTTGCATAAAGTTCACAGTTATTTGTCGAAGTTCCTCTGCAGTTTGACAAATAATGAGAAGAGTTTCTGTGATTTCAGTCGCTCGGAATGTTTTGAAACCATTCCAAGCATGTTGTGTTTTGATTGCGAGCGTACCTAAAACTAGTCTCATTTAATTTTCTCATAACTTTATGTCATTTAGAGATTAATAAAATAATGTTTTAATTTTTTCAATATACTGATATCGAAACCTATGAAAGTTTCCGAGAATATCCAAAAACTCGACAGAGCCTACGCATTTTCTCCTCTTGGGGTCGAAACTCTAGGTTCAGGGGTACCAAGGATCTTCAGGTTATAAAAAAAATATATATAGGAGCGTCTGGTCGTAGCGACGCGCGACCAGAGAGCTGGTGAGTATCTGGCGTAGCCAGCCTCTTGGGGACGCTTCCGAACGGAACCTATTTATTGATTTTGTATTGTGATGTGTGTATTCTTTATAAGGTCGAGAGCATATTATGGTACTCACTCCTTAAACGTCTATTCTCAATTACTATATTCTATCCTACTTAACTCCTACGTCTTTTTTGACGCAAATTCTCTGCCTCTTATTAGTTGATAATCTCTGACTTTCCATTAGCACCTACTATCTTCTATGTTCCGACTTAGACTCTTAAACACTATTTTGCACCCGAAACAGAAATCGAAAACAAACTCCAATAATATTGAAGTAGTAAACGTTCAAACCTATTACTTAGATTCAGTTCGACAGTCGTTTGGCTGTAAGCAAGGCTTTAATCAGCCATACACATTCGCACCGTCTCGTCCCGTCTAGACGATACGAAACACCCTGGCACTCGTAGCGCTCTCCATTTCCTAAGGTCAATGCAACAACGTGTTTCAAATAAAACTTTACGTTTAAAAGTATTCGTTACTCGCCCGAATGGGTCACTAACTTTATTCAGCGCGAGATTGAAAAAGTTTTCAATCACCGATGCTATCGATTGGAAAGTCGGGGCTAATTTTTCGTTGTTTTGGGAGCTGTACAAATTCTTTATTTGCTTGTTAAATCATTAAAATGCCTGTTAAAAAGGCATGTATTGGGGGACATTTATTTCGTTTTAGCTGTCGTCGTAACAACGATCTACTGATTATTTCGTCACTTCGCTACTTATTTTTACTACAAACAGAAGAAGTACTCGTAGCTATTTGATACGTAATAATTAGAAATCAACGCGATGAACTTTCAGTCCCTGAGTGAATATATTTGCGAAAATCTCCGCTAATACTACAAAGCCTCATTTAATTCTCCAGACGGTTCCTTTCAAATAAAATATCGTTAACGGGAGTTTATCGCGATAGTAATGTTTAACTGCCCATAAAAGTAAATGACTGCTAGTTTTATAGATTTCTAATGTGTAAAAATATGATTAAACGTCAAAGTTGTTTTACGCTAAAGTCGCTTGTCTATCTACGAGTATATCATCTCAATTTAAAAGCCTATGAAGTCTTGAAGAGAAGAAACTAATTGCCGAAGGTTGAGTTATAAAGTAATAATAGGGTTTGGCCCTGATAGCTACTCGTATTGCTCTAACAATTGTAAATTTTTTGGCAATCACTATTGCAATAGATTCAGAACCAGTAAAAGGCTTCTTTGCAAAAAGCTTACTATAAAGTATCAGATAATCTAGACGATAAAAAGTTTTGGAGTGAGTTTTGCTCGGACCCGAAAACAAACAACCTAACATGGTAAAAGATCGAATTGAATCTAAAGTCAAAGCGATCACCTTATTTCCTAGTTTTACTTATGTTATTTGTGTCCAAGAGTCCTGTAAGGTCTAAAGGAAATAAAGCACTTTAATATTTGAACATTTGATAATCCCCCGCATAACACACTATTTATAGAAACGTCAAGACACACAAATACTTAGTCTGTGCTACTATCTAGCTAGACCTTGACTGGACAAACCGTTGGTTGAAGATTAATGGGCGGGGCGGGGTAATCCACGCGCGATCTTGGGATAACAGTGTGGCTTGTCTATCCACTGCTGTGTTTGCCGCTTGACTGTATCTTATTTATTGTCCGGATTTTAATGGATCACGCTGGTGACTTCAGGGTACTGAGGGCAACTAGATTTCCAATTTACTGTTGGAGTCGCTAAGTATATTTTCTATCGCCAGAAGGTCGCCGATTGTGTCTCACTTTATATAGTTAACTAAGTACATCACAATCGTATACGCACAATAATATACAGGTTTCATTATTTTATAAGTTTTGGTGCAATTATCACGCTATCTATTCATATATCTCTATCTCTTTACTTAAATGCTGCACTAGCTGAATTATTTTAAGATTTTTTCTGAATTCAGATAAAATTTGTATGTCACGTAATTTAATATCGTAGACCGAGAATAGAAGGAATTTACGAGGTTGTTCGACCGAATAAAAGAATAAGATTATTAGGGTAGAGCATAAATCAATTCAAGAGGGAAATCAAGAAGCAAAATATAAGAAAAGAGATATATGTTGTCAGGTTTTTTTTTTATTTTTTTATTAACATAAAATGTAAATACCCCTTCACGTATTATAATGTTTCCGTGAAATCGGGTAGGATTATATAAAGTTTATAAAAAGCTTCATCTATAGGCCCATCAAAAACGGCATATTTGATAAAAAGTTATTAAAAAACCGAAACCTTCTAAAATTAACGGCCCCTACAAATACTCCATGGACGGAAATGGATCCAAATAATTTCAAATCCTTTTAAATTGTTCATTTGTTAAATCATAACCTTTTATCTAATAATAACTCAAATGTTCTGAAGGGCACTTCTTTCGTTATTTGTTTTTATTTACTTTTGAGGAAAAGTCTCAGAAGATCGAGGGGATCCGGTAGCTATTTTTTCATTTCAGGTCTACAGGTTCATTGACCTCGTGTACGGTATAACGTGACGATATGTTATTGTATTGTATAGGGTTGCTCCTAGATAACGGTACATTTTATGGTCTAACCTCAAATCTAATCTCTCTGAGCGCGCTAAAGAACATTGTTAGAACGTAAACAACGCTTTGTCCTGAACAAAGACCGGCATTCTTGTTCCTCCTGTCTATTACAAGGGAGTCTATCCAAGGAAAAGCATAAATCTATACTAATATTATAAAGATGAAAGATTTGATTGTTTATTTGTTTGTTTGAATTGAATAGGCTCCGAAACTACTGGACCGATTTGAAAAATTCTTTCTACATTAGAATCTTAAATTTTCCATGATGAACATAGGCTATAATATTTTCATAAAAGTTAGGGATCCGCATGAAAAATTCAATAATTCAACCGTGCGCTATATATTCAACCTCTTTTTCTATTATGTTATGTTCTGTTACTCTTTTTCAGTTATGGAGTGAGAGTCAATGTCAAAAACCCTAATGCTGCTAAAATAAGTAAGGGATCCGTATGAAAACTGTGAAACCCATCGTGTTAGTGTGTATGATTTCTGAAATTTTTGTTTGATACCCGTGCGAAGCCGGGGCGGACCGTTAGTAATAATATACACTCAATAACATTTTTATATTTCCGGACACGAAATACGCTTTTGTATAGTACCCATACAGGATGGGTACAATACAATACCATTTAGAAAAAAATCTAGAATTTTTCATTGAGCTTCGGTAAAAAGTAGTCGGAAAATGTTTGTTTTCATAAACAAACAGTTAAAACTTACAAATCAGCTCAAATTTTTGAGTTTTTATTTGTTTTAAACATCTTGAAATAGTGTACCTAGTTGTCACGTTATGACATTATACGACTGAGTAAACTAAAAAGTGTCACTGATTAGCTCATTTAGGCTTTGTACTTTGTTGTACCAGCCAAGTGATGTCATAACCACAAAGCAATATGGCGGCGTTTGTTGCGTTCAGTGTTTTCGAGAAATTACGCGGGAAGTTTTTACATGTAGAATCTATGGCATTTTAATGTCGCTTATCGATAACTTTTTTGGTGTTTTAGCACTATAGAATCAAATTGAGACGATACCTATTCTATTCTACCCAAAATAATTGGAACTAATACACAAATTATACAGAAATGTGTATAGAATATACAAATAAAAATTTAATGATTAAATTTAAATAATTTACCCTTGCTACTTTCCCTGGACCTAACCTAACCTAACCTACACGTGTAGGTAACCACAATATACATATACGAGGAGCCGGTGTTGTTGATTGTGAGACAACACGCCTTCTGTGCAAACTGTGTGGTCTTGACTTGACTTGGACTTATTACATACTTGTTACAGCAGACAGTTTTTCGGGGTCATGGAGGTGATCCATAGGTGGTAGGGTGACAGAGGTCTATCTGGTCTATTTGGTCTACAGAGAGTGAAAGTTACAATATTTTTTTATTGAAATTTCACTAAGGATTTAATTTAATTCAAACACTTATATTTATTTGTTAATAAAGGCTTGGCCATGATAAAAAACACTTATACACAAATAACATTCCACTATGATTTTTTATAACAAATAGGCCTTCGTTTAACGACAATCCCAAACGCCACCTACAATCTTACGTCGTCGTACTAATATTATTAGCTATTGAGCCTTGGTTTGTTATGATCTTAAATATTTAGTGAAGAAAACGCCAAAACCGCAGAATAAATCAAACTGAAATATTGCTCGCAAAAATTTATGCACCTATAAAAACTATGAAACGTTTGATCCCGCAAAGTTCTATGTATGGAAAATGCGATTATAAAAGATGAATCTCAGTAGCTCCAATAACTAGAGGTTGGATCTTTAATATTTTTAATTCTCATTTTTGTTCTGTTTCTTTTCATATACCTATTATTTCGTAGAATGGATTTAGAGAGAACTTTATTTCACAAATTATTTGCTGAATAAGAGAATGAATGAAAATATAGTAGATTAAAAATATATCAAAGAGGATTGTTTTTTGTCATAATAACAAACTCAAAGGAAAACACAAATTACTGCCAGAAAATGGGTATAACTGTCTCGTTCAACAAATAGGCGTTGAAGCGGAGAGGCGTAGAGGCGTAGAGGTGCTACGGCGTAGCAACTCTACGCTATGACATTGCCTCGTAGCAGACCGCGAAATTTAACTTTTTTTCGATGGATTGGTCGATGGGGTAGCCCCTTTTGAAATTTATTCCTCCCATTTTGACCACAGTATCATATTGGAATGAATAAATATAAACCTTAACAGCATACATCGATCCCTTGAATGTGAACCCACCGTGGGTTTCAGACAATATGGTTTCTGTTGTTTGGGCACTAGGCACTATATGAAGAAATCCAAGCTACATACAGTATCATGCAATGAATCCCAGAAAGTACCTCATCTATATTTATACTAATATTATAAAGACGAAAGATTTGTTTGAGATGAATGGCCTCCGAAACTACTGAACCGTTTTGAATAATTTTGTTACCATAACAATCCTAAATTTTCCCTAATGGGCTTCCATAGTCTATAGAATATTTAAAAAAATTATGGATGTACATGAATAAATATTTTTTTGTTAAACACCTTGCGAAGCCGTGGACCGCTAGTAACATACAAACCTAGCACTTGTTCTTCAAAATTGTTGGATTTGTTTTCTCACAATTTAGAGAGCGTTTGTCTAATATTTCAACATCATCATTATCAACATCACCAGCCTATAATAGTCCACTGCTGGACATCGGCCTCCCCTAATGAGCGCCATAGATGGCATTATCATTTGGGGGTTATTGCCCATAATCCCCACGCTGGGCATGCGGGTTGGGGATCGCAGTTCGGTGGAGTTGTTCTGCAGAGGGCTCTGCTGCCCGCCCCCCGGTGTGTTTCCCTTAGTCGCCTCTTACGACACCCACAGGAAGAGATGGGGTGGTGAAATTCTATGCCGGCACCACACGGCAGTCTAAGTCTAATATTTAATCACGACAAAACACCAACAAGCTCGTTTCAATAGCTTGTTGGTGTTTTGTTGACAATGTGTTTGAAGGCGCGTGTGGTTCGCGTGCGCGTGTAGAGTCCTCGGCAGTTCACGCCGCGCGCCCCACCGCGACACCACGCGCGAGTGTGAATAGGCTTTATGCTGTAAAGGCCATAACATCTTGGTTTGTCTTAATAAGATTTAACTTTATCACGAAAAAATATTAATCAGCTAATACACAACTATAACGTCGTACACTAGTGGACAAAAAATTTAAGCGAAGAGAAATCAATAACAAATTACTTCTTATTTTATAATAATTATCTGTATGAAATTTGACTTGTCTAAGTGCTTGTTTTTTAAGCCAAAAGAAATAAAGTTATTGAATCTGAATCTGAAAGTACCTTATTTGATAATTGCACTGTTTTCAGCAGGATTGAAAATTAAAGAACATTGAGAGAAATTTAGTTTAATCAACGTAGATAACTTATGGCAAACTTCGAATCAGCATAAATCAGAGAAATATCAGCCTTATTCAAGTTAACGTATAACGTTACCAGTAATACAGATGACGTAACTACCACTTTGTATGACTAATTTTAGAAAGTGTGACCTCTCCATTGGGGTTTTGTTTCCAACTATTTTGAGTTTGAAACAAACTTTATAATGAGGAGGTGAAGTTATTAAAGTCTCTGTATACTCATATCATATTCAAAAAAATTATAAAATAACTAGATTTTGGTTTTGACTTGTAGATTTGAATACAATTAATGATTTGATTTCGATTTTTTTGTCGGATGTATTGGTTACATTAACTTACTAATTGTTTAAACTACATTTTTTTTTCTTCAGAGAAACTCCAAGCCTGGAATAGCTGACCGAGCGACTTTAAACTGGTGTCGTAAGTTCATCAATAGGTACTTCGTATAAAAATAGAGATAAGTCTAAACTAGGAACTTAAAACATTGAACTTTTAAGTGTCTTCAAAAACGATATCATCTTTCGAGTGCTTTATTACGAAAGTCTATTTCGATTTCTATAAAACGGTATTATGTGTCATAAAGTAGTTGTTTTATATGTTCACGTCTCACCAGGGTCCGCTCGACTGCGCTCACGTACGTTTTTTTACTTTGGAACTAGTGAAGTAGAATCGATTTCATAGATTTGTCACGTCTAATGTACCACGCGTTTTGTTCTACTGATAGACTAGAAGATTACTAGTATTGTTGTTTATGTTACATCTGCGTAAGAAAGCACACAGATCAATGTTTCAACTTCTTGTTTGTTTTAGTTAAGCGATTTACTGATGTGTTTTTTGATAATTTATCAAACGATTTGTATTGAGTTTTTAAATATTTTCACTCAACCAAGAACAGCTATAGATTGCTTAGAACAAAGAGCGACTTGTTTCTCTACTTTTTCGTTTTAATTTAATTGAGTTACTGAGTTTAAGCCCTTAAGTTTTCAAGTTTATCCACAAAAACAAGATCAAGTTTCAGTGCATTAATTTGCAGACGAAACGTTACCTTATCTCAATAAATCAACAGCTCTATCTTAATGTCTTAAAGCTTGAAAACTAACCCTTCTTGGGAAATAACCATCCTGTTCTGTGCGTTGCAATGGTCAAAAAATTCATTGGGACATGTCCGTCACTTTAGGAGCCAACATAAAACATGCTCACGTGTAAGCAAGGCTTCAAGCCGCAACTGGCCGCTTATAAAAAACAAAATAGTGAACGTCTTGAACGTGTATTTGTTTTCTTATAACGATCCTGCCTGGTTCCATGTATCATAAATACTTGTATCAGAATATTCCAAACGAAAATGCTCAACTAATTTAAGATGTGAAAATGTCTGAGGAGCAATTCCTTTTTTAACCATTCAAATAACATTACAATAACATGTGATGGCACAAGTTCAATAACCTAACAACGAGTCTAAAAACATGCATGTGAATAAGTCACACTCCATTTTTACGATGCACTCAACAGTTTTCCTAAATCTGCGAAAGTACAATGAATTTCTACAGCTTTATTAGTCCCCAGAATAAATTGAAATTTTTGCCGGAATTTCCAAAAAACGTCCTTTTTATGAACAGTAAGATAAATTTCGTCGCGGATTATCTACATTATCTTGAAAAGGCAAACGTAACCAAATCGTGTTTGGCTGAATTTGCATATTATACTGCAGTTGGTACTTTCTGAGGTACTTTGCATCTGACGGAGATATTGTAAGGATGGAGTTTGGAATTTTAAATGGTTGTCATATTTTTGGTAACATGAGGATAAGGAGACCATTTTTCCTAGATGGGATTTACATAAGCCTTACGTAGAAATATGCCTGGACAACGAACTCAAAGGAGTTAATTTGCTAAGCTTGTCAATTCCGAGACATTACTAAATAGATTTTGCTTGCCTTTTGATTTTGGAGACAGGAAAAGGCTTTTCGTAATTAACTGTAAATATAAGAGAAAACAAAGTTTCACTCAGATTAACTTTGCAACCAATTTTAATGAAACAAGTTATACAAGGTGTAACAAAATATGTGTACTAAGCCGAAGGGGGAGGTTTCAGACCCCATTGGTGATCAGTTGTGGGGGGTAGAAAATTAATAATTCCTATTTTAATTATACAATTTTTTTCCCCTCTTTTATTTCCTTATCTGGGTAGCCTATACATACCTACTACCACTGCGGTTAGGTAGGTATTTATCTTCGTAGAGTTCAGCTATGGCGGGGCGGGAGACTACCTAATCTATCTATCTACCTATCTACCTATCTATTACTCTACATATATGCCCATACTGACGTCATGGTCACAGGTACAAGAAACTGCTGCCTTTAGGGTTGTCACTTTGTAAAAAATCAGCTGTCCATGTTGAAACTTTGATGCAGTTTTTTCCAAAATACCGATCGAAATTCGAAAAGTCGTGGAACAAAAGTTGGTCCCCTGGGGGGTGGAAATTCGCCCCCTTTCGCTTAGTACACATATTACACCGTGTATAATTCAGCTTAATAAGATTTTCGTTCGGTTACATCCAACTCATTATACAAGCTGTTTTCATAATAACCTTATAACGACGTCGTCGACGCGTTCTCAAACAATATACTCGTGACTGCTCGAAAGAATGTTAATGTAGAATCACGATTTGTATAGAATAAGTGAGCTATCTCTAGATTGATTGTAACAGACTAGAGTTGGCTCAACTGTTCAAATTGTAAAAAACTGGTACGTACTGTAAACATATTTTACATTCTTTAATTTAATATTATTTTATTAGAATGGTGATCTTATAAATCCTATATAATGCATAAGAGAATGAAAGTGTTGATCAGACACGCCTAAACGTATTTTATTTTGTTTTAGATGTTATTAATCTTTTTGCATTAGTATACTCCACCTTCATTAAAAAATAAATAATATAATTTAAGTAATTGGTACCAAGAAAGGCCTTTGTCCAGCAGCCTTGTGCGCCATGATTGAGTGTGATGAAATCATTATGAAACTAATTATTTAGAGACAAGAGCCAAATTATTTAAATCATTTTATAAACCTAAAAACCTTATCGCTTTAAAACTTATTTAGAAGTTTTTGATTTAGGGACTGGGTAGTCAACGTGACAAAATGTTAAAGGGTTGAAAAGACCTAGTGTCAAAATGTACATACCAATAATGGTCATATTGTTTTGGTGACAAATGGTACACATCTCAAAATGCAAGAATAACAAAAGGTGCGATAGTCAGAACGTTCGATTGATATATCGTGTTTAGGTCTAAATGAATATCTGTCAAAAAGTCCAATGTTCTAGATAAGTTATCCTATTACATACTTTAAATGAGCTATTCTTATATATAAATATCTATTACGTAATTCGTTTCTCAAGAACGGCTATGTTCCGCTTTTCAAAATTATCTACATAGGTGTAATAATAAAACATAAACCTTGTTTCTTCACAAACACCTATAATTATTCTAGGTTATTGGAAACTAGGTACCCTATAGAATTTTGGTCCAGGCAAAATTTCATTGTGAATAAACTACCGAATTACGATTTTCAGATATTTCCCTTTACTTATGCTACAGTAAAATTTTCAATATCAAAGGGCATTTGCCTGCATGAGATTTCGTAGAAAATTTTGAAAAATTTACATAATTGACTATAATTTTTGATTGCGTTGACTTAGAAGGTTAAGTTAGATCACGGCTCCAAGAGGCTACGGACTTGCGTATTTGATGATGTTAATTTCTAATAGATACCTACACGCACTTCTGAGAAAAAAGGATTGTCAGACACACATACGAACGGCACAGTGATCTTATAAGGGAATTTGAATTTGACTTGTCTAAGTGCTTATTTTTTAAGCATAGAAATAAAGTTATTGAATCTGAATCTGATCCCTAACTATGAAATATTCTATAGCCTGTGTTCATCACGGAAAATGTTGGATTCTGATGGTGAAATAATTTTTCAAATCGGTCCAGTAGTTTCGGAGCCTATTCAATTCAAACAAACAAATAATCAAAATCTTTCCTCTTAATAATATTAGTATAGATGAAGACATAACACTTGTTGGACCCAAACACATTTTAACTCTTCCATGGAAGTTCATATTTTTGCCGCATAGACAGCCGGTCCGAATAGACATTTTGACAACTGCACATTCCATGCACGATTTGACGTTCTTACTTTTTGCCGCATAGACAACCGATCCATATGGACATTTTGACACTTGCACATTCAAACCTTTTAACATTTTGTCACGTTGACTACTTGACGTTCATACTTTTGGTCACATAGACCATCGATCCATATAGACATTTTGACCCCTGCACATTTCAACTGTTGAACATTTTATCACGTTGACTACCCAGTCCCTAAACCAGATTTAGTTCTCCTATTTATTTGGTCTTATTCTCCATGAAAATAGGCGATTACTTGCCAAAACGTGTGACGTCACAATGTGTTCTAAATACCATTTTGTTCGATTCCACGCCGCGTCTTGTCATATCTATGAAACACGTTGGGATTGGCAAATCGTACCCGAATCGCACCGTAGCGCGTAGCACAGTTTAGAATAACAATGTGGCATAGGGAAAGTCCGATTCCACGGCGGTGTCTTGCGTAGCTGTGAAACGTGTTGAATTGGCAGTAGTGAATCGAGCCCCTGGTCATTTAAATTTAAACATATTTTACTTCGAATGTGTTAGGAACACCTATTTATTCTTTATATGTTTTTTTATTCTTTTTTTATTTTATATATCTATGCGGATGTTCTGCCATTTTGTTAAACGTTTCTAGCTGCATTCGTGCAATATTATAGAATTGGCCCCGGTATTTACTTGAATGGCGGCGCCTCGTTTTGTAAACGGCTAGCCATTGTACAAACGGGCTTATTCTACGATCTAGCGGAGACGTAACTGTCTTCTGTGAATAGCCTCCATCAGAGCAACTCACGACCAGCCACACCTCCGCGTTCTAGGCAAGGGGAGCTAGTGTGCAAGGCTCGAAAGGTGAAATTAAATCACTGGTAGCTTGCGAAATATGAACATTCTCGAACAATACTAGACTTTGCACTGAGTTCCGGTCAAGTTTAATTTAAGTTATGAATCAAGCGCTTCCTTCGCATTTCCATTGGGGAACCGCTAAAAACAATCGCTTGTTCTACTAACTTGCTAAGTGTAAAGGAGGCCTAGATGGCAACAGTTGTATCTAAATTGTTAGTGTTATTTTGACCTTAATCGTTAAGTAGGTACTAGATTGGGCGGCTTGGGCGGGCCAATGCTTATCTTTCAATGTGCCTGATGTAACAGAGTCCCAAATTGCTGTAGAAAATTGACCTTAATGGTCTAAGCTTATCGTTTTGGCACAAAATGTTACAAGTGATAATCTAGGTGGAAAAATGGACTTAATTTAATTACACAGTACGTACATGTAAAGTTCAATAGTTATAGGACGCAGTAGAATGCTTTTTTTAACATCTTCAGAATTTGAAACTCCGTATAATTTTTTGGAGCAACTGCTTTGATAGGAATTAAATAAATACATCGTTAAAGCAAAGATTCTTCTTCATCTCTTATCTCTTCGAAGTGGAGTCTCGAGCTCGCGGGTCAGTCCGGAGGCGACTGTATTGTATTGCAATCAATACAGTCGCCTCCGGACTGACCCGCGAAAGAATCATTCGACTCATACGAGTATGTCGCTGGTAGGCCACGAACTCAGGTGAATAGATGCAGGAGGTTGCGGGTACGATTTCGGCTTCGGGACAAATATTTGTACAATCTGTAGATACATGTTTTGGGTGTTCTGGTTGTTTTCAATGTAGGTAGTTATAATAAAACATATCTATATCTGTAATAATATTGTATTACGTATATCAGTCATCTAGTACCCATAACAAAGCTCTGCTTAGGTTGGGGCTAGATGATGCTGTGTGGATTGTCCGGCATTATTTATTTAATTTCAACTTTACGTACTAGGTAGGTAATTAAAAATTAAAATATGCTCTTGCATTTCAAAATGTTAAGCCAAAGTCACCTGCGTCGGCCACCACCGGTGGGCAATCAACCTGCGCTTTCGAGAGCTTTATTTATTGGCTACATTGGCGCCTAATTCTAAGGCGGAGAGTAGACGGGCGTTATCTTGCAAGTTTGAATGACAGTGATGCTTGCAGGCTGGGTTGCAAGGAGTAAACCGCTATAAACTACTGCAAGACAAAATGATATAACAATATGACATGTAAAAAGACATACTGTTAAATATTTACACTGGGTAGATAGAAACAGATTCGGTATTTTATGAATAAAACTGTGAACAGTTGCTAAATTCGCTTTATAAAATTATTCAGTAAATATTTTTTCTTCAATGAAACTAAATATTATCAAGAAAACACTTTTATAATAAGCTTTATCTATCTCAATTAGGTTTTCAGCGGAATTCTAAAATACTTTGCAGTGCTTATCAAAGGGAGCCGCATTCTATATTTTTTCATTTGAATTTGAACACCAAAAATAACGATTGTATAAGTCTAGTACAAACACAAACTTTAGTGTTCTTTGCTAATTTGTTATAGTAGCCTACGTAAGTATTTTATGCAGATTTAAGACCTAAGTATTTTGTTGGTTTTTTGTGTATTCTCAGCCTTATTAATATGAAATGGGGCTATAAAGCAATAAAGTAATTTAGCAAGTTAAGCTTTATGGATCGTTCCAGTGATTAGCTAGAACCACTTATAAGTTATGATCCCAATTTGACCCACTTGGGAGTAGAACCAGCAAACAAACTCACTCTCAAACTGTTTCTACTGACGTATTTCTGTTTTTTTAACTATGGTGAAGGTTAACATTCGAAACGATACTAACAAAAGTTGACTCGTGCTTTGGGAAGCAATACAAGTTTAACCCTAAAATATACGTTACTGTCCGTGGCTTCACCTGTGAAATCAGGTATTAATCCCTTCAATAAAATAATCCAGAGCCTATCTCAAGTGATTTTTGAGACAAAGGTAGTCCGTTAGGTATTTGTAAGTATATTCTCTGGCTGTTTCCTGTCCTGGCCCCGAATAGTATTACTTTATCTCTAAGAGAAACGTTTGGTTTTTTTAAGAATCTGTTAATACTTACGTGCAATCATGAAAAAGTAAAAGACAGAGAGAAATAAAGATAGAGAGAGAAAGAATGAAACTTTCACATTTATGAAACTAATAGGCAAAGACTGTCACCGGAATCGATTGCTCCCCGCCATTAAAAACGTGGGCGACAGAAGCTCAATTATTACTTCAAAGTTGTAAAGTCATTCAATTGAATTTTCTCATCAAATTCTTCTAGAACATTCCGTACTTCCGAACTTCGCCTGACTTGCGGTCAATGTACCGAAACATAGTGTAGTACCGAATTTAAAACGGCTTTCGACTAAGTCCAGAGCAAAGTTCGACGAAATTGAAGTATTAGACGATTTGAGGCAATATTGAGGGATATTTGTTCTTGTATTGTTTGAAATCTGTCTGAGTTCTGTGAGATTTTTAATGGCAGCAGGATCGTGCTCGAGAATATTTTTCAGAAGAATGTGAATCGATATGTTGACAAGGATTAGCGCAGAGGTTGCTGACATAACTTGTTTAGGTATTTTATGTAATGAACCCTATCATTAGACAAAAAATCTACCCTCTCTCCCATCTAGCAAACTAAATTGGTGACTTGCGTCCATGAAGGCTCAGATAAATATAAACTTACATCGGAGAGGAACAAATCAAATGATCGTAGACGATCATGATCGCCATCTAGACGCCAAATCAATACGACAAGCTATGAGAGAGGTACAGACCTCTCTCATAGTTTGATATTGTTAATAAAGTTTTTACGGTTTTAATGAATTTAGAAATTAACATTGTGATCAAGAGTTTTCTATCAACGTGAAGATAATATGTCAAAATGTAAAGGATACATTATTTTCACCTAAAACATTAGTAACTATACTTCTTTGCCTAGAGTATAGTTACTTATCCTGTACCTATATTAAGTCGTTATTATTTTAACTCTATTATTGCCACAAACGGACATAGTGATGTACAACGACGAATTCGTCCGAATCATATAACTTGGCAGTGAATGCGTTAGTTTATTATTTAGAGTTGGAAATAACAAGGTTACCTATTTGCTAAGAAACATATAGTCCTATTTACAACAAAAACAGTTCTCTCCAGACAACATTATCTTGACTCCATCAGACTACGCCCAGTAACCCACTTGCAGTCCGCGACCCCACTCCCACTATTCCGCGACCCCACCGACATGCACCGTGGCCTCACTTCGCAGAATGCATCGCACTGTTCCGATCGGAATTCCTACCCAAATACCGAATATTTGGTTCGTTTGGTATTTGAATTTTGATACCGAATTCAGACTATAATTAGAGAATGTTAAACTCTTGTTCTCTCATAAAGAGGGCTTAAATTACTGTGACGTCACGACAGTAAAGTGCCTAAACTTGGTTTCGGAATCCAAGATATTTTATGTCAAAGAAGGTTTTAAAAGTATTAATAATTTTTTAAAACAATAATAAATCAATTTTTGAAACTTGCCAAACATACGTTAATACCTATCATTTGTCACTTGGTAAATACTTGCTTCATCCATGGAGTATTTCCCAATAATCTAAAGCAATCCTTAATTACTCCAGTATTTAAGGGTGGAGACAGAGAAGATGTGAGTAACTACAGACCTATCTCAGTTTTACCATCAATTTCAAAAATACTAGAAAAGATACTTAACAATAGACTAATAACTTATTTAAATAAATATAATATCATATCTCGGTCACAGTTCGGTTTCAGAAAGGATCTTTCAACTGAAGATGCAGTAACAGCCCTATCTAATAAAATAGTAGAAGAAGTTGACAGTCGTAAAAAGTGTCTGACTGTGTTTTTGGACCTCAAAAAGGCTTTTGACACGGTCTCTGTCTCCATTCTAATTCAAAAGTTAGATAGGTTAGGCATAAGGGGTACTCCTCTTGCATTATTTGAAGACTACCTACATAATAGAAAGCAAAAGGTTAAAATTGGTGAAGTGATCAGTGATGACGAGCCTATAAATTACGGAGTTCCCCAGGGAAGCGTATTGGGTCCTACCTTGTTTCTAGCCTACATCAATGATCTTTGCAACTTAGAAATTGAGAATGGATACATTATATCTTATGCAGATGATACTGCTATAGTCTTCACTGGAATGACGTGGAATAACGTTAGAAAAAGTGCAGAAAAAGGCTTGCAAGAAATATCGGAATGGTTAAAAACTAATCTTCTTACGCTTAATGTTTCCAAAACTAATTATATATGTTTCACAATGTACAATAGCTCCCAACCTGATTGTAATTTTAAAATTAAAATACATGATTGTAGTAATAGCAGATCCTGTAAATGTCCAAGCTTAAATAAAGTAGAATCAACTAAATATCTAGGGGTAATTTTAGACCAACGTTTATCATGGCACGCCCATCTTGAATTGCTCATGAATAGAACCAGAAAGCTCAATTATATTTTTAAAAACTTAAGACATGTAGCAACACCAAAACTTTTAATACAAATTTATGTAGCACTTGCCCAATCAGTTTTAACATACTGTATTCCAATTTGGGGAGGGGCTACAAAGATGAAATTTTTAGATCTTGAACGTACTCAACTTAAATTAATGTTTTTCAAACCTTATAGATATTCTACTGATATGCTTTACTCTACCTCAGAAGTTCTAACAGTAAGAAAACTTTACGTTCTATATACTATACTAAAACTACATAGAAGCCTTGAATTCGATCCCGCCTTATTAACAAAACGTAGATATAAAATTGAAATCAATAAGCCCCTATCTCACTCATCGTTTGCAAAGCGGCAGTACACAAGCCAATCTTTACACTTGTATAACAAAATCAATAAAATATTATGCATGTACCCCCTTAACAGCTACAAATGTAAAGCATCCCTATCCACTTGGCTACAGCAGTTAAGTTACGACGAGACTGAAGCCCTTCTAGAACGATTGACGTGAAATTGTATGGCAAATCTCATCTATACACACGTACACATACACACACACGCACACACACACTATACACAAAATGGTCCCTGTTGCCCAGACTCTTAAGAGACTGGTGCCTCAGGAGATCAAAACACATACACATACACTCGCGCACCACACCTAAGTACACACATAAACACACACACACACACACACACACACACACACACACACACACACGCACATAGGTACACACACATGCACACACAAACCGAATGATGTGAGCAGTTCCTACATTGTTATTTTAAATCATTTTAATTTTAATATAATTTTAATAATCATACTTCTTGTTATATTTTGCACAAATTTATTTAATTTTGCAACACATCATGTTATTTTGTACAATGCAACAACATTTATTAATTAAATTTTATAATATGTATACTGAAATTTTCTAAGTTTAAATTCAAATTAGATTAACTCTCTTGCCTTGGACCACACACTAAATGTCGTTTTCTCATATTCAGCGACATGATGACGATTATTTTGTCCCACCCTCAATTTTGTATTTTGTTCCTTATTCTAATTTGTTCCAATTTTGATTTTTTGTACTGTTTTATAATGTAAAAGCCTCAAAATTTTATAGTACATAATTTAAAACGTGGAAGAGCGAAGGCACCTAACACAAGTATTTCTATGATACTTAAAAGGTGTCTTCAACTATTGTTAAGACTGTGTATCTTTTATAATTGAATAAAACATTATTATTATTATTATTATTAATAACAAAACAACGAAGTAACAGAGAGTACTAGTAATACTTAAACGGACGCGACGAATGAAAGCTTTCTAAATCTATATTCCGAAATTATGTGCTCTGCTGCGACAACCTGTGTGTTATATTCCAGTAATGTTTCTATGATTTAGAGCCATCTGTTTACAAAAAATATCTAGGATCCTAGAACCGAGTAAACCTTCCTATTTAAAGGAGAGGTTAGAGGATATTTTAGAGATCTGTGAGTCAACAGCAATTCACGCACTCATCTTACTTGATTCTTTTACAAGAGTTATTGTTCTGTAAGCTTTCACAGAGATTTCTTTTGATGTATTCAAGATGTTCGACGTCGGGTATTGAAATGTCAGGGTACCCGTGTTTTGTCGTGATATCTCGTTATTGTTATTTGGACAACAGACTGCCTTTGTATTGATTTAACAATTGCGCCAAATGTCGCATATTTAGTTGTTTTATTGGAAATCGTTTCTAATAGATATAAAAAAATGATATAGAGATACGTGTATAATTATGTGTTATGTAAATAAAGTATTTTCTATTTTATTCTTACTTAATGTTGTTAAAACGGTACACAGCAGCGCTACATCTCAATGCTATTGTTTTTGAGAGTAAATGGACGCAACCGTAGTTAACCGAACCTAACCAATTCGTTACTATCAAAGTAACAACTTAAACATCTAATTTGTATTCATAATACGAGGATCTCGGTTCAAATATTAGATATTAAGTTCAAACAATTCCACGCAAAACCTCGGATATGATTCAATAGATTCAATTCACAGCACAAATTTAAAAAGTTATTACCGCAAATTAAAGTTTAAATCTTTAATTGTTCCCAGACCAAGTTTGTGACTAATAATATAATAATAAATACTTTATTGCACACTTAACTTATGAGTAATTAATGAATGAAAAAGCCTAAGGAAAAAATAAATAGAGTAAGGTTTGCCACAAGAAACCTCAAGTCTCCACGTAACATGCTAAAGCGCTATAAACGTGGTCAATTCTCTACCCACCTGCCTCTCAGCTTGTCTAGTAGAGGCTCTTTTATTAGCCTATAACAACATTTATACAGGACATTATAAAGATGTTTATATGTTTTATATTTGGTATCAACAATTTAGTCTTCCTGTAAGGTGTCTCCTTCAGATCCAGAATAACCTTCTGCTAACGCTTTCGGCTTAATCCATAGGTTACACGATTGTATTCGCATAATGCCACGGTAGTCAGTGTGTCTTGGTATCTTAGAACCTACATATTTTTTATTATGAATATTAGAACATTTTTTTACATTAAATGATCATTAACGTTTCGTTTCCGATGACAGTTTAGCACTAAACGCATGCAGGGCTCTTTTAGAAGCTCTTAAAGCTATTGCTGTCTTCCGGACTTTGATGAGTACTTATTCTACTGTTTAAATCTTCGTCTACCTGTTAACTTTAAAGACAAAAACCTAGAGGATGAGAACGTGGGTTTTGTTTTGGGCATGGTGGATGGGGAATGCAGTTCTGTTGTAGATGATGATAATGATTGAAGTGGTTAGCAACGCTGATCTTGTTCAGTTGGCTTAGCAACATAATAGCAGGTATAAGTTAATAAAGTTTTTCGAGCCAGTTCGATGAATTAA